>ML795005.1:320851-341308 GCA_009831015.1 Picea engelmannii | reverse complement strand
TGACGAATTTGTGTTGTTGAAGATCGTGGTGTGCATTTGAAGAGTGACCACGACTGTTGGGGGGCCCACCAGCAGTCTGGGTAATTGTTCTATCATTTTGTTTATGAATTACATAGCATAAATGTCTTTTTGTTTTATTTTCTATACATGAAATATTATTTTACTTCTTTGTTATTTAATTTGTTGTTTATGATTTAATTGTTTTAAAATAGTTTTTGCATGTTATTATGAAGAATCTTGTCAATATGTACTGACTTTGTAGTTAGTGGAAGCAAGCTTGCAGATTTAGATACTAACCCCGTGTGTAGTTAGATGGTAGAATAGACTTTCTTCATGCTGAAATAGAAGTTAAAACAAAGTTTTAGGGCATAAATTTAATTCATGCTTTCTTTGACAGGGTTTCGGTGGATGGATAGTGGTAGTGTTAGTTTTTATTTGCAAATTGCTTATTCAAATGCTATTTAGTCTTTGCTTATCTAGTTGTTAGCTAGTTTACTCATTTCATTACTTGTCATATGCTAGAATAGTGTTTAATTTATGTTTATGAGCATTTCCCTTTTTGCAATTTGAATTGTTAAGATAGAGCTAGTTTAGTTTATGTTATGCAATTTCTTGCTTAGATTTAGGTCGCAATTTCAAGTTGTAGTTAATGATTGAATTTAGTATAGTATAAGTTTGCTTATATTAGTATAGAATGCATTTGAATTTCATAGATTAGAAGACAGATTCTTGCTTTCATAGAGTAGAAGATAGCTTTCTTTCTTTCATAGCTTAAGAGATAGTTTCCTCGCTTTTGTAGGATAGATAGTCATTTGCTTTGGTAGGTTAAAGAATAGTTTGTTTATCATAGGTTAAATATTATTTGTTCATTCCTCTTGCTTTCAATTTAGTAGATTTCCTTTTGTAAATTAGAAATAGTTGTGAAGATTAGTTTAAGAATAGAGTTCACTTGTTTCTTAGTTTAGTTAGTTGCTTATTGAGTAGCCTTAAATTAGTTTACTTGTTGTAGAAGTTATCCTAGGATAGTTAGTTGTTTACTTGCTTTAATAGGTTAGTTTCTTACTTGTCTATTTTGCTTTGATAGGGTAGTTGTTTATTTATTTACTTGTTTTCATAGGATAGTTGCTTATTGAATTTAAGTAGGCTAGTTGAAGTAGTTTGTTGTTGTTATTTGCTTATTAGATGAATAGTTTGCCTTTGCTTATTATTATGCTTAAATAGTTTTCTTTTGTTTATTATTATGAATGAACCAGTTTGCTTTAAGTAGGGTTTTCATTTGCTTTCTTAGAACTATCCATCGATCCTCCATTCAAAGGTTACTTAAGGTACATAGTTTGAATTTCTTAGTAGGGTTTCATCATTAGTAGGTTTTGCTTGAATAGATTAGCCCTTAGATAGCCACTTCCTTAGTTATACTATACTACTACCAATCCTTCTACCTTGGCATATATTTTTCTACAATTCTAAGTTTACTTACCCCGGGTTGACAATTTAATTGAGGGTTTTTAGTGTGTTTTTAGTGCATATAGAACACCCACCATTTTTGGTGTCATTGCCGGAGAGTTGTCTCAAGGTAGGAATTAGATCATTTCTAAACCTTAGCATTAGTTTGGTGGCAAGGGAAATTTAAGACGAGAGGTAAGAACCTGCGCATCTGCTATAGCAGGTTCCCCCAAACCCAATGGTAGTTTTTCTTTCTGTTTTTGTTTGCTTTCATGAACAGACCTAGGGACCCATAAGGTAGATACATTAAATCCAAATCAGACCTTTCAACCAAGGTTCCTTCTGACCTTTTTGGGGGAAGGAACATTCGTCCACAGATCGATACCGAAAAAAACAGGGGATAGCTCGACCCAAAGAGATAAAGCAGTCTCTGAAGAGACTAAAACATGGAGCACTATAGAACAGAAAATTAAAGCATCAATAATAGTGGGACATGAGGCAAGACCACTCGAGCCTTCCGCAGAACCAAACAATACAACCTTTGTTTTCTTACCACCATCAAGGGATCCTAACTTTGTGGGCATCATCTTTGTGTGAACCAAGTTTTATCAAATGGCAAGATGAACTCAAAAGCAACCATTAGCCTGAGGGAAATTTCTCAAATCCTATCAGTAGCCGGGATTTCTTATTTTCAAGAAGAACATATTTTGGCAGCAGCCAAAAGTATATCTGCATCTCCAGAAATATTAGAAGCATCAAGGTCCTATGAGCTACAAAATGATTTTCCTTGCCAAAATTCAAAGGAAGCTAAAAAATTATGGACTACATCCAGTGGAGAATCATTAAGACCTGAGATTGGGGAGTTCTCAACATCCATCTCAGCAAATCCTTTATGTACTTCAAAAATCAATCATCCAGAAGAAGAGGATTTGCATAGCATGATGAAGGAGAGCATATAAATTATTGTTGATGAACATCAAGATTACATTGAAATTTGGTTTCAAGAGGTCATCAGGCCACAATACTATTCTCTTCTTCCACACCTTTTGATGCCCAAACAAGTAGGTTGGTTGGTTCTTCATAACCAGGTAATCATTGTGGTAACTTTTTCATATATGGATATGAGTATGTTTCTTATCTTGCTCCGCAAATGGTTACATTGGAAGAGTTCTTACACTTCAATAAATATTTTCCCTTTCTTTTTAGGTAGGGTAGGATAGTAAATAAAAGTTGTATGTTGTTAGTTTAACTTAAAGTCTAATGCAACCTCATTTTACATTTTCTTTTAATAAAAGAACTATGAGATACATGTTCCTATGACTTGATCTCATTGATCTCATTAGTTTATTATATTTTAGAGTGTGGTTTTTGCAAACAGTTTTAGAGATCTCTGTAGGTATTTATATCACCAAGGGTAGACAATTCCAAGGAAATATAAAAGAAGGATTTTCTTCAAAAACATTGCTATATTTGAACCTTGTTGTCTGCTAAGCATCAAATGAATAATTACTTGTTGTAATTAGCCATGTTTTTGCAAAGATTTTCATCTTCTTTTTCTCAAGGCTCTTGAACCTTCACCACTATATAAGGAAGTGATACCCTAGCTATCAATCTTAGAGGTCTCACATACAGTTTTCCCAAGAAACCTAAGTAAGTGAGTAAAGTATATTTATTAAAGAGTAACAAGGAGGTCTGATTAGCGGTTAGTCATGGAAACATCACAATAACTTACAAGAGAAGAAAGTGAGTTGAGCCTAGAGATACCTTTCTGTTCTTTTTCAATGGTACCATCCACTACACACTAAATAGCTTGATTATATCATATCTTTTGATAGGCCACATCTGCTTAAGTACCCCTTACATCAGGACAATCACTAAGGAATATAATGGAAAGTCATCCTCTAACATAAATACCATCCCAATTGAAAAAAGAAAGAAAAATTTGTTTTCGGAGTTGTCCCCCTATCTTCTTGCATAAAGCAATCATATACTAAAATCTTAAAAGATGGAGGGCCAGTCTCTGAAGGTGTAATAAGTTAACCCACCGAGATACTGAACAGGTATGCTGGCAGTGGGTATCGGCCTGTGGTATGACTAGGTAAACCCACCGGAGTATTGAACAGGCTTGCTGGCAGTGGGGCATTCTACCTAGCGAGGATGGTAATCTGACAAAAAATAAACAATAAATTTAAACCTGTCCTAATGTACGGCATTACTTGTAGACAAAGTTGACATGAAGTATGTATGGTTAAGCTAAGGTTAATGAACTCCATAAAATTTCCATTGGGAACTAACTCTGAGACTATATTTAAACTCTCTTGCCTACCTCTTCTTATCTATATATAGGATCTTTTATCCTATAGGTGGGGCCATCTTTTAACCGTCTCATCAGACCAATCTGTGAAATTTATCTCTACACTTAACAAGCTGTAAATCTTTGGCTATTGGGAGAACTGTCTGGTTTCCTATATTTTTTATTGTGAGGTGTCACAATACTTAGGTGTGGGGTAGGGGTTCATGAGGTTACAAATGATAACATTGCCTAGAAGAAGTAAATCTTTGTAAAAAATTATGTGTATTGTTTTCATGATATAGGCTATAACATCAACAATCATTTTATTTTCGAAATACTAATTCCATGTCTGTTATAAACTGTTGTACATCTCCTTAATAGACCACTTAATCGGTTTATTGTCATTACAGACTATTCATTACAGAGTTATGATTACATGCCTTATAAAATGCAAGATAGAGGTATGGATTGTGTGAGCACGATGCCAAAACAAATAATAATGGAACACTCTTATCCTGTCTTTGCTCCTATTCACTATGTTCGTGGCCTATGAGGAATCAATTGCCTCAGCCACAAAGCTCCCAAGAGTTGGAGACCACTGGTTTAAACACCACCAGTTGCCAAGAGCAAGCTATAAACGGGATTTTCAAAACCAAATTTCAGAACATCTCTGGAGCCAAGGGATACTCCAAAGAGAGGATAAAAGAGGAGCTAATCAACCCTCTCATAGTCATCACCAGATTGATCACATGTGAAGGTAGATATTCTATCTTTAAAGCCTGTCACTTTTGATTATTTGCTCACTTTCAGTTTAATAAGCCAATGAATTTTCCCTTTTACTTCTTAAAGAATCTCGAGACAATGTCTTCCCAAGTAAGGAAGAATGTAACTAATCTCCATAACAACTTATTTCACCATGGCCTTATCAAATTACTTGTATTAGATGAGTTGGAGAAAACGTGGGATGCGTTCATTTACCAATTTGCAAAACCTCGCCTCACAATCAAGACTAGCAAGAATACTCTTGATCTAGGGACTATTACTCCATCCAAACCCTAATGCTCAAGCTATTCCTTTACCGAACCAAAAGTCCAAGAAACTTGTTGATACCCCTACAGCCTCATCAGGAAAGAAGACCAAGAAGCCTATTTCTAATTCATGGCACGAGGACGTGCCATATCTTTGGTCTGGGGGGAGTTTCCTGAGCTAAAAAACGCTAAGCATTGCCCATTTGTATAGCAAACCCATGAGAAGAGGAAGTAGGATTTCTATCAAAATTCTGTCATGTTGTCTTTTTAAAAAGTCTTGGGATATTATATCAGCAATTGTTTGTATTGGTATTCTAAATTATATACTGCTAACATCATTGTCTGTGTTATAATCTTGTTGTGCATTTTTATGTTTATGCTATAGAAGACCACTTATACTTAACTACTCTTTGTGACAAATACAGAGCGATAATAATTGCTAAATACTTACTACCATCTGTATTACAAGCTTATGAAAAGAAGAACAGTTGTTTGAATTTTTACATATCGATGAAAGGAAATAAAAATTCTCATGTTCACCGTGCCTACCAGTACAAACCAAGCCTTTCGTTAGTATTTGTCAGTTCTGTCAGTGACCAGTGATCAAATTTACTCTTTCATGCGATTGATAGGGTTATTAGGTCAAATTGTTATATTTTCAAAATAAAATTATCAAATACAATTTGATATATCTTGGTTGTAACATTTTCATTGGTGTGTCTAGGTGTCATTACTACTCCCTCTACTCATCCAAGGTCATAAATTTTCATCATGGTCATGTCATCATTCCTTGTCATAAATTTTCAAATGATTGTCTTGGTCAAAGTTCTACTTCAAAATTGGTTTCTGAATTAAGGAAGATGAATTTGACAAAAGTGAAAGAGGTTTTTGTCAATAATAGACCAATAAACAAAAACCTCCTTCATTTTATGCACAGGTGTTATTATTTGAGAAAAATTACCCAAATATAGTCGTTATAGGAGGGTTTCTACACATTTGGACAACTTGACTTCAAGACAGTTTTTCAGAGGTTTTGATAAGGAATTTTCAATTCTTGATGGTTCCATTGTGTAGAATACATCATCAAATTTCCACCCATACCACTTTCATCCCAAAAATCCTCTAGGAAGGCCTCCAAAATCCCTATCAAATACCACATTGCGCTTCTGCTAAGAGCACGATGCGCTTCTGCAAGTTTTGAGTAACCAACTTCAAGATGGGATTATGAACAAATGGGAAAGCAATTTTGAAACTTGGAGAAGGTTTTAATTCATAACATACCAAAACACAATAACCTCTCTCAATTTTTGAATATACTTTATGGTTTGGGATATATTCTAACATCTTAGAGGCCTATGCTTTCAGAAAATAAAATACTTTGTTTTTTCCTGTTTTAGTCATATATTCTTTTCGTATTTTCCTAACAACTGGAAGTGAAGTTTTGAAAACAAAGAGATATTTTTATCAAGGACATACTAAAAAACAATAACCTCTCTCAGTTTCTAAATATACGTTATGGTTTTGGATATATTCAATTCTCTTATAGGCCTAGTTTTTCATAAAATAAAACACTTTGTTTTTCCTGTTTTAGTCATGTTTTCTTGGCGTGTTTTCCTAACAACTAAAAGTGAATTTTTGAAAACCAAGAGACATTTTTGTCAAGGAAATATTCAAAAACAAAAACCTCTCTTAGGTTTTACACGGGTTTTATTGTCTTGTAGTTACAGGTGTCACTTTGATACCTATTTTTCACAAGTTCGCCAGGCCAGAATTGTTGCGCTTATGGGAAGTCACTTTTGGAACTAATTTTGCAGAGGTAAAATTGTTGTTTTACATGGTTTAAAGGATAAAGGGTATAATATACATCTCAAGGCTTCCTCACATATCATCAACAGCCTCCAAAAACTCCAAACCCTCAAGTTCAAACTTAGAGAGCATGAAACATTGAGTTGTCATTTACGCCATGATAACATTGTCCTACAAGCCAAGATGAATTCTCTACAGCGTTAGGTTGATGATATTACTACCACCAATAATAGTCTCTGGGTGTAATTGAAACACCACAAAAATCCTAAGTCAAAATCCCTCGGGCAAGAGGAAGAAGCTTCTAAAGCTAATCCACCCCCTCCTTCGCAAGTTTAGTCATGAAGGGCAATTTCTTTTTGTTTGCAGTGGGACCTACAAAATATTAGGTGTGGGGCTAATGTTGGGCCCACAATATGATCTATTTTATGACAGTAATTAGATACTTTTGTTGAATGTATATATGTGTTTTTCATGTTTTGGAGAAGCTTTTTGAAGAATTTTGTGCCAAAACGCTATGATCCACACCAGGTATGCATAACTCTTGTTTTATGATGATCTTGAGTATAATTCAGTATGATTTTATGTTTTCAGGAATCCAATTCACATTTTTTGGTGTTACATGGAAAAAACGCATCATGTTTATGCTGTCGGCACTCAGTCCGAAACTCCATCCGGTACTCGATCCGGTACCCGGTCCGGCACTTCGTCCAGCACTACTATGTCCTGCACAAAAACGATGGGCAATTTGGCGGTTATGGTATTGGCGACCAGCGATAGGTGAATCAGGAACGTGGGTTTTTCTCCTGCTTACCCCCTCTAGCTATTGAACTCTTAACAACTCAGTTTGGGTTGTTAAGTTGGGTGATTATTGGCTCGCTCTGTTTCGGCAGTTAGGGCACCATTAATGTATTTTGTTGTTTTTAGAAGTGGTTCAACCCTCCAATGGTGGACCACTTGGTTGTAAAAGCTTATAAATACCATTGTGGTGGTCATACAATAGAAAAGGAAGATAAGAAGTAGTGTGTTAGAGGCAAATACGATTTTGGTTCTGTTTTGCCATTTTTGTTTTGTTGGAATTGTATAAGACTGTGTTTTTAGTTTTAATGACGAATTTGTGTTGTTGAAGATCGTGGTGTGCATTTGAAGAGTGACCACGACTGTTGGGGGGGGCACCAGCAGTCTGGGTAACTGTTCTATCATTTTGTTTATGAATTACATAGCATAAATGTCTTTTTGTTTTATTTTCTGTACATGAAATGTTATTTTACTTCTTTGTTATTTAATTTGTTGTTTATGATTTAATTGTTTTAAAATAGTTTTTGCAGGTTGTTATGAAGAATCTTGTCAATATGTACTGACTTTGTAGTTAGTGGAAGCAATCTTGCGGATTTAGATACTAACCCTGTGTGTAGCTAGATGGTAGAATAGACTTTCTTCATGCTGAAATAGAAGTTAAAACGGAGTTTTAGGATAGAAATTTAATTCATGCTTTCTTTGACAAGGTTTCGGTGGATGGATAGTGGTAGTGTTAGTTTTTATTTGCAAATTGCTTATTCAAATGCTATTTAGTCTTTGCTTATCTATTGGTTAGCTAGTTTACTCATTTCATTACTTGTCATATGCTAGAATAGTGTTTAATTTATGTTTATGAGCATTTCCCTTTTTGCAATTTGAATTGTTAAGATAGAGCTAGTTTAGTTTATGTTATGCAATTTCTTGCTTATATTTAGGTTGCAATTTCAAGTTGTAGTTAATGATTGAATTTAGTATAGTATAAGTTTGCTTATATTAGTATAGAATGCATTTGAATTTCATAGATTAGAAGACCGTTTCTTGCTTTCATAGAGTAGAAGATAGCTTTCTTCCAAGTAACTTTTGCTCTCATTTCTCATTGTAACCATACTCCAAGATCCTACATTTTAACCATTATTTAGGAGTTATGTCATTAGGTCTTCTAACAACCTCCTTGAAGTGTGTAATCCATGTTTGAAATCGGCACTGCAAATTGGCAAAAGAGGAGGGTTGAATCTTGGATGGCCTACAGGCACATCTATTCAATTTGGATGACATCCACATCAAGCTCAGGGTTATCAGGTACTCCATGAGGTTTTACATACCATTTTAAAGGCTGAGACAAGGGTTTTTTATGTTTTATCATTGGCGCTGTGAATTGGAAAACATGGTCATTGCGAACTCATTTCCTATAGCAATTGCTTCTAAAGATTTTATCATAACTCTAACACAGTGATGTGGGTTTTTCTAAAAACTTTTGTGGAGGAGAATGATAATGGAATTGACTTGCTGACCAATTTTCATCCTGACCCATTTTGGAATTTGAGAGATAAAATTAAAACACCAGTGCATTGCAAACTGGCACTGCAAACTCTTTGTTTTTCATAGTTTTTGGATATTCGCCTTGTTCAGAGGTTTCCACCTGTCAAGGAGGGTTCAAATGACTTCTCATAGATCAGTTAGATGTTAAAGGACACATGCACCTAATATTTAGCTCCATTAAAACCTCATGCAGTGAGTTAGCAATAGATTTATTAATGAATTCCAACAACTTCTTGAAAATTAGTAATTTGTTGGATCCTTATCTCTTTGACTGTTGTCACCTATCTCCATGTCCTAGAATCCAATGGAAGAGATGGGTTTCGACCTCCTATTTATATTTTGTATGTTATTTTCTATTTAATGGGTGAGACGAATCAAGAGAGGGGTTCATTCCATGACCCAAGATGGATAGAGACTCATATTTTACACTGTCTATGTAGCAGAAGAGTACTTCTTACTGCATGTATCAGACTTAAGATTCTATGGATAATGAATCAATTATTTTTCCTACCATCTTGTTGTCTTCTAATTATGATCACAATCCAGTGAAAGATTCATTTGATTGTTTTATAACTTGTTGTAATAGAGGATCTGTTGTAATGTTGTTTACAAATATATTAAAATTCATCTCTTTGATTATAAGAATTTCTTATTTCAGAGAGTTCTACTTTATATGTATGTCATACTACCTGATGTAGATGATAGGTATTTCACATTCTTCTTATCAAGTCTTCCACCTACTCATCTTATTTTCTATTACCCTGATCAAAGTTATTTAGAGGCTTATTTGCTGGTGCATATTGTGTGAAGTAAGTTATGATTGACATTATTTTCATAGTCTTTCATCCATTTTTCATTTACTACAATTTTTATCTTCCACACTTTGATGGGTACTGGGCTTGCACTCATAGAAGTTTGAGTGTGACTCTCAGTGCTAACATTTTTGGCGTCGTTGTTGGGGAGCAAAGTGTGAAGCAAGCTTCACTGGGAGAATGACACAGATCCAACTCTTGATAGTAGAAAAGAGAGGGACACATAAATTGACTATAATCATCTACATGACAACTCCAAAATCAAAGACTCCATTGGAGGAAGGATCCTGCCGACAGAAAGATGAAAATATGAAAGGGAAAAATCAGGTATCAGCACATTAGTCTTCTCTATGAACTTTTTTTCTTCTTCATGAGTTCATTCATGTCTTTCCCTTTACATATAAAAAGGATTATCCTTTGCTTTGTTTACTCTGATGATCATCAACATTCATTTTTATTTCCCTCTTTGGAAGAAGAAGGTCTCCATTCTGCATGTGTTGTAGATGTTGATCATGTCTCCTCATCTCAGCCTATTGAGAAAGATCAAGTTCATATCTCAATCCCTCCTGAAATTGAGCAGCCTTATAGTCGTGGGAATCATGAGGTGGATTTACCTTCTAAATTCTTTGTTATACCTTGCAATCAGCTTGTTAAACCTCGTTTTCAGCCCACTACTACTCAAACTAGAATAAGAGAGAAAATGTTTAAACCTTTAAGGCTTCCATCTCATCTTCATCCTTATCCTCGTAACTTCTTTGAGTATCTTTCTCATTTTTCTGGAGAAGATCATATTACCGCTGAGAAGCATTTGGGAGCTTTTGAGAACTTTATCGAACAGTTTGAGAGGGTACATGAAAATGTTACCGTGAGGTTATTTTCCAAATACTTGTTTGGGAATGCTTATTTGTGGTTTAAGGGCTTGGGAGTTGATTCCATTAGTTCTTGGACTGAGTTATATTATGCATTTTCAAAGTATTGGGGTGAGAATAAGTCCTTTGATCAACACCTAGCTGATTTTCATGTTTTGAGGAGAAAAGAAGATGAAGCTCTGGTTATCTTCAACATGAGGTTGTATAGTTTTTATCATAGCATGCCATTGGAGATCCTACCTTCTGAGACTGTAGCTATGATTTACTACATAGCAGCTCACCATACAGATCTTGTCCTTCTCCTGAGACAAAGGAAATCTTGATCTTCAAGACGGTTGTTTGAGGATGTTGAAGAAGTCGAGGAGAACATCTGAGCTTGCAAGAGGATTCAAGATCATGCTTACTTTGAAGATCTACATGCACAAGAGCAGCAATAAGAGTGTAAGTGTGTTTTAGATTTGGAACAAAATTCTTCAATGTTTTCAGAATTTTTCATGGACAAGGATGTACATCATGCTTATGCTCATTTTCCAAATCATTTTGAGCATGCATTAATGGATACTTATATAGATAACTATATATTTATAGCTGATCACAATCATAATGTTTTAACTCCTACTATACAATTATCATATGATATTTTTTTAGAAGAGTAAATTGTCACTCTTGATGATCAAGAGTTGATCTCGAAAGAACGAGCAACTCACATATTTCTTAGTAAAAGCGAATGTGTGCATTGGCAAACATCTTTTCTGAATCAACATGATTGTGATCTTGGTTTTGAGGATCCAATAGCATCTTTATTGGAGTCATATCTTTCAATTTTTTTGAAGATTTCATATTTCATCATTTCATCAACACTTGTGGGTGAGCGTGATTTTCTAAAAAAGTATCTATGGTTGTTGTTATATTTATGTTATTTAATCAGTGGCAGAGATGGGATTCATTCAATCATGAATTTACTTGAATGGTTGTTGTGGAGGAGAATGATAATGGAATTGACTTGTTGACCAATTTACTTGAGAAAACTAGAGATCTGGTTAGAATAGGGTAGTGTAGGTAATAAGCTTGCTTCCCAAGCATTTGTTTTTCTTCAGTTTGCACAGTGTGATCAAATTTGAAGTATGAGGTTAGTTTGCAACAGGTTTATTAGTTTGCTTGAATAAGTGGTAGATTTTGGTAGTGTTATAGAGGTTGGTTGCACAAATGACTCCATAGCCCAATGGATAAGGCATTGGAACTCCATGTTCTTGGTAGCTCATAGGGAGCATGCCATCCCTTGTGGATCAAGATGTTAACACATAAGGTTGTATGGGTCAACAAGTCTTCTTTGTTTTGATTTTTGAATCACAGGGTTCATAGAACATAAGTTTTGAAGTCTTTAGGTTGTGTTCATAAAAGTAATTTTGGTTCCAAAATGAATAAGGCTATGTTTAGCCTTGGTCTAAAGTTTGAGTAATTTGATTGTTGTCATGACAAGGTATAAACCCTCACAAGTCACACTTTTGATTTTTTATCATGGCCTTGACGTGTCACACCTCTAGCTTGTACCTAATATTTCCCTTTGTCACTATCTTTCTTCTCAAGTGTCAAGTCAAGTCAAGTTTTTGTGTTGCCAACTCACTAGGAGACTTCACAGCATACTCCAAGTACCTTTTTCTCTCATTTCTCATCATTGCATTAAAGGATCATTTCAAAAGGATTTTATTGTTTTCAGAGCCTACATTTTAACCATTATTTAGGAGTTATGTCATCATATCTTCTAACAACCTCCTTGAAGTGTGTAGTCCATGTTTGAAATCAGTGTTGTGAATTGGCAAAAGAGGAGGGTTGAAGCTTGGATAGCCTGCAGGAACGTCTATTCAGTTTGGATGACATCCACATCAAGCTCATGGTTATCGGGTACTCCATGAGATTTTGCATACCATTTTAAAGGCCGAGAGAAGGGTTTTTTATGTTTTATCATTGGCGCTGGGAACTGGTAGACAGGGGCGTTGCGAACTCATTTTCTGTAGCAACTACTTCTAAAGATTTGATCATAACTCTAACACGGTGATGTGAGTTTTTCTAAAAAAAATTATGGAGGAGAATGATAATGGCATTGACTTGCCGCCAAATTTCATCCTGACCTAGTTTGGCATTTGAGAGATAAAATTAAAACATCAGTGTGCTAAAAACTCTCTGTTTTGCATAGTTTTTGGATATTCACCTTGTTTAGAGGTTGTCGCCTATCAAGGAGGGTTCGAAAGACTTCTCAGAGATCAGTTACATTCTAAAGGACAACTGCACCTAAGATTTAGCTCCATTAAAACCTCGTGCAATGACTTGGCAACAAATTTATTAATGAATTCCAACAACTTCTTGAAAATTAGCAATTCGTTGGATCCTTGTCATTTCGACTATTGCCACCTATCTCCAAGGCCTAGAATCCAATGGAAGAGATGGGTTTAAACCTCCTAAGCATATTTTGTATGTTATTTTCTATTCAATGGGTGAGAGGAATCAAGAGAGGGGTTTAGTCCATGGCCCAAGATGGATAGAGACTCATATTTTACACTGTTTATGTAGAAAAAGAGTACTTCTTACTGTATGTATCAGACTTAAGATTCTCTAGATAATGAAAACCAGTTCTTTTTCCTACCATATTGTTGTCTTCTAATTCTTATCACAATCCAATGAAATATTTATTTGACCAATTTATAGTTTGTTGCAATTGAGGATCTATTGTAATGTTGTTTACAAATATATCAAAATTCATCTCTCTGATTATAAGAATATCTTATTTCAAAGAGTTATACTTTATATGTATGTCATACTACCTGATGTAGATTATAGGAATTTCACATTCTTCTTATTAAGTCTTCCATCTACTCATCCTATTTTCTATAACCGTGATCAAATTTATTTAGAGCCTTATTTGTTGGTGCATATTGTGTGAAGTAAGTTGTGATTGACATTATTTTCAGAGTCTTTCATCGATTTGTCATTTACCACAAATTTTATCTTCCTTTGTTTGATGGGTACTGGGATTGCACTCATAGCAGTCTGAGTGTGACTCTCAATGCTAACATAGTCCACATATCACCAACAACAATATCCATCACACCAGCTTGGTCCTAAAGTAGCAATGAGTCTTGCTCCATGACGTAATGAGTCTGGGTATCATGGTATGTATCACTATGGTTTTTGAAGCACTTGAACATGTTGTGTTGAATCCTTCTTCATTTCATGACTTTTGCTTGGAAATTATGCTCTTTGCCTCGTTCAAACCCAGAAGGGTGAAACAATGTCCTAGTAAGTTGATTTCCCTATAGGATGGGTTGTTATTGGGTGGATCTTTGAAGAGTCATTATTCGTTCCCTCCATACTTACCACTTTCCATCTTTATTCCTTCCATATCACCTTTCCTTTTTGGGCATTAGGCTTGGCTACACTATGAAGGGTTGTACCTTACCTCGAGGGAAGAAGGGGCTAAAGGCCCACAAGGTAAAAGTAGCTAGCAAGAGTTAAAAGCCAAATCTGAAACCTTCGATATGCTTCACCTAATGATTCTCGAGAAAGCAATGAAAGGATTCTCAGTAAGAAAAGGGGACCTACAAGATAACATAAACACTCAAGGTATTAGTTAATGGATAGGAGGTCTCATCATGAGTCGACCTATTATGACCATGGGCATGTAGCGGTATGACATTATCACCTATCAGGTCACCAAACTAGGGTAGTGGCTCATGGTGGAATACCCAATAGAAAGGGGGTGTCATCAGGATCCAACCTTCTCATTTTCGTGAAATGTTTGTGAATAACGTTGCCACCTCTGGTCATTAAGTCAAGACAGTGGCCCTCAACTATTCCTTTGTAGCACAAGAGGTAAAGATCAAAATAAATAAAGCTAAGAATAAATGGCAATGAATGGTCTAGGAAACAATTGCATCCATGACAAGGTGTAGCTCACCCTCCACAAAGTCACCCACATGAAAGACTCTACATTTCCCTGTTATCACATGCACTCCATGCCTAAATATTTACCCCATGCCACCTCATACACTTACATGACTTGGACTAGACTCCACCTAGGAAACACCCCCAAAATTAAGAGAGGTTAGCCCAATAAGACACCTTGAGACCCTCTCCAAACCTAACTTGTCAAATTGCATAACGTCTTTGAGCATTTGTTTGGGGTTAAGGGGGGTTTGATGCACATGTTTGGGTAATTTAATTATTGGATGTGATTTACATGTTGCGATCCTTGTGACTTATGAACCCATGGAGGGCGTACTTGTTGTCTCTGCAGGACCTTGCCCGGTGGACAGGTACACATGAGAGAATGATTAGCTTGGACCTTCATGGGGGCTCAAAGCCCACAGATGGATGTTGAAACCACACCCAAGGGTAAGAAGAGACTAAAGACTTGCACCAGACGAAGGAAGGATGTTACCTTCAGAGGCACTGTGGAAGACCTAGACCTAAGGTCTCATGCTCCTCCCACCTGAACATTGGCCTTGGGATGCCTTGGACGTCACCTCTGTATCCCTAGACATCACTTGTCAGTTTAGGTTGTCACCTTGGAGACATTCACGAGGCTATTGGCACGTGTGGGAAAATTTTAGGCCTTTGGAGGCCCAACATTTCATCTCATTTGCCCAACCTCCCACACTTGAGGCCCAACGTCACCCTAAGAGGGCATGACATCACCTTTGGAGGCCTATTTAGATGCAAATTGAATTTATTTTGGTAAAAACGTAATTTTGTAGTAAACTAGCCAGGTCAGCCTGATAATTTGACCTAAAATAATTAAACGTCAAATTTTGGGATAAATAAACATAAAGTGACACTCATTTTGGGGATAAGTCATCACACACAAGTGGTGGTCTAAATTTTTCTCCCTCTTTGAGGTTTATTGGTTGAAATAACTAGTGTGCATCCCTTGGGAGAGCTTTATGGTGGTGTATTTTGGCATTTTTCATGGTGGAATGGTCTTCAACTAGGGTTTGACTTGATTATTCTTGGTGAAGTAAGTAGAAAATATGAATTTTTATTCATGTTGTGGATGTTTGTGGTAAAATTTACTTGTTTCATGTCTAAGATTATGAAATTTCTTGTTTAAACCCTAGGGGAGAAACAACAAACACTTCTTTCTCCCTATAACTCTTCTACTAGTTTGATCTTGCCAATTATACATTTTCTTGGGAGTGATTATTAGATCCCTAAAGTGATAGCTCTCTAGTAATCTCATTCTAGTCACCAATTAAATTGTCTTTCAAAAAACTAAGGAAGGAAGGTACGTTAGGGCCTAGAAGTGCCTACTCTATAGAAAAACCTCCCTTAAATGGTCAAATGCTTGAGGCCTTGAAGTGCCAACACCACTTGCATTTACTTCTTCCCTTAGCTAAGCATTATCATTATTTTATTTACCAAGTGATATTGTTACTATTATTGACTCCATAAGCCCCTAAAAGGCATTGATTTCTACGCTCTTTTGGATGAATGAGATCAAACAAACCTTCAAACTATCTTCTTGAAACTCTCACTCACACTAACAACCATATTGTTGCTGCTATAATTGTTGCTACAACCTTTATTTAACATATCTAATCAACATACTAACCTATAAAACTAACCCATAAATTTGCACTAGCCTAGGTGTTATCATCCCAAGGCTTTAGTCTTCCTTTTGCTATTATTCTAGGTGCAAAATTCTGAAGTTGTTTAAGGTTGTTGTTGTTGTTGTAATTATTGTTACAACCATCATTGCAACCCCTTAACATCCCTTAAATTGTCCATAAAACCACCCAACATTTGCATTAGGCAAGTTACTATCAATATATATTAAAGTGTTTGTCTAATTTCCTAAACTTACTTTTCTGAAGTGGTTTTGTTGTTGTCATCATTATTGTTTTACTGTTGCTACAAGTGTTTTGACAGCCTTTTCAAGTCACTTATTGACTTGTTTTAAATCTTGAAATTGTGGGTGACAAAGTACTATCAAAATTGCAAAGTATTTATATCATTTTTGTCATCATAGCTTGCAATTTCTGGACATATTTGTTGGTGTTATACATTTCATCTTTTAGTGTTTCAGTGGCATATTTATATCTTGAAGTCACTAATTTGAAACATTGATATCATTGGTTATTGCTAACATTTGTTGTTTCATTGGTAAAGGGCAGGTACCATTCATTTCCATTTCCTTTTGCCCCTTTGAACTTTACCATGTGATTTCTTTTCTTGAGTGACCGAGAGAGAGGGGTGGGTTTTACCTGGTCTTTTTACCCTTCATCAACCAACTAGGTCCTAGGACGTCTCCCTTGGAGTGAGTATCTTCTCCTCATAAATAGAAAGAGGTATCCTATTGGGGTGGCAGTGATAGGACTACCTTTGTGTTAAGTCAATCTAGGCCTACTTGCCTTTAGGCTTTGGGCAAATATAGATTGTGTGATAACATTTTTGGCGCCATTGTTGGGGAACACTGAGTCAATATTCCTCAACGACACTTTTTCGGTAAGCCTTTCCCTCAAAGCCTTAATCTTATGAAGCTTACCCGATGAATCCACTGACGGCAATTCCCTCACTCCCTTTGATAATCCTTAAGAGGATACCTGGTGACTCCACTGATCTTTTCCAAGGTGCCACCTTACTCTCAACTTTGTGATATTTCCAAGATATGGGATCATGGCGCCCTGAGAACAAGTGTATCTGACTATTAATTTTGAAATTTTTCAAGGATACCCACATTATTTTGATCTCAAATGGTTAAACAACTCTCGAAGATTCAGAGGCTTCCCAATTACTCACATTCTAGAATTCTTGAAGTATGTAAGTGAGATAGAATTTGAAGGGGAGGATGTTGTTGAGTACATTTTTATGCTTCCTTTTTACTTTATAAACTACACTTTTTCCTCTATAACCATCCATTTTGCCTCCATTTCATTCCATATTTTCCATAAAACAGCTTATGCAAGGTATATTTATCATTCTTTAGCTTAAGAATTGAGTTTTCTAATTTTTGGCATTAAAATTGAAAATTTATCATAAATTACAGGATTTGACTAAATCCCGTAATTGCTCCTGGGTTCGTGTACTTGCAGGACACCTGGGCGAAATCTGAGACTTGAGTCGTGATCCTTGATGTACAAGGATGGATGATGAGCTATCAACTTCAAGATCTAAGCCTTCTAGGTGTCTGGTCAACGCTGGTCAAACATGGCCACTTCAGCAGAAAATACCTTGTTTTAGCCTTAAATCATGGACAGTTTTAGATTTTCATGGGATTTGGTCATATATTATGGATCTGAAGGGGGAATTCGACCTTCCTAGAATATATTATGGATCTAATCATGATCTTCAAGATATTTATTAGTATTATTAGTTTTAAAACTCTTGTATAAATACTCTAAAGCATAGACTAGTAGGACAACCCTTGGAATGTGAATGAAGAAACTTTGGAACTTACAATCTTGAGATCAGTCCTGTGTTTTGTTCTTGATAATGCTTATGATGATGATGTGAATTCTTTTGGAAAATCCTTCTTAGCTGAGACAACTCAAGTGTACAAGTGAAGCATTGGAGGGCCCCCTTTGCCAAACTAGTACACTCTTCCTTTATGTTCTTTCCAAGTAATCTTTGATACATGTTTTAGATCAAATATTGTTGTAGATGAGTTTTATTCATATCTTTGTTGTAGTTAGATTAATTCCATAGTTAAGTAATATGCTTAATGTTTCAAAGCCTTACTCGTGTTGTGAATGATTTCTTGAATAAGAATTTAATGTGTGGTTTTCTTTCAAGCATTAGGATAATCATGAATGCTTTTTGAGTTATTTACGCTTTCAGTACTTTTGATTTAATAAGAATTGATGATAATTGCTAATGAATGAAAGAAGACAATGAATGTATATCTTGAATACGAGTTTTGTCTTTCTAGCATTGATAAGCCTTAGAACTAGTTCGAATATCTTTTTGAATGCTTACTGTTGATACTTTTTAGGAAAACAATTGTTGATTACTGTCATGAGATATATGAATAGGACTTCTTAACAGAAGCTTAGCATCTCTTCCATATTCAGCTCTTAGAATAGGTTTTGGTTTATTCCCATAAAGAATAAAAGTTATCTCTAAATCCATACATTTTGGATGTGCCTCTAAGTCTTACAAACACCGGATTGACAATCATTTGCACTCTAATTTACATCAGTAGATTGGAGCCTAACAGATGTTCTGGTAAAATTGTTCATAATTTATCTGTCGTCTTTTTTGAAAGATTGGATTAAGGGTTTTTGCGAAGAGGCAGGTTTATGAGGAAGCACAAAGGCAGGTGTTATGATACATTGCTAGTGTGGTTGTATGCTTAAACCCCTCATTTGACAGGTAAGTACCAATGAGGTAGAATAGGTAGGCATTTGCATCCATTGTACATACCATTGCATATCGTGTTAGCATAGTTGTAGTTGCATGTTTCATATTGTCTTGTTTCATTATGTATATATGTATGCTCATAATCATATGTTAGACTAGAGATGTTTTTATTTGTTTATTTTATCACATATGAATGAGGGGTAATATCACCACTTTAGGGGTTACTAATATCTTTTGATGAGATTTAGTAGGCACGGGTCATACTAGAGATGTTGAGGTTCTCATGTGCTCTACGGTGAGCACATGTCCACAAGTTGGAGCCAAATGTTATCCCCTAGCCAAGGGATAACTAAGGAGATCATGTCTCGAGTCCCACGGGTTTTAGACATGGAGTACCGAGAGCCAGATGACTTAAGCATGTCCCCATAGGGTCCCACTTTTCTTCAATGCAATCCACATATCACCAACAACAATATCCATCACATCAGCCTGGTCCTGAAGTCGTAGTGACTCTTGCTCCATGAGGTAATGAGTCTGGGTATCATGGTATGTATCACTATGATTTTTTAAGCACTTTAACATGTTGTATTAAATCATTCTTCATTTCATGACGTTTGCTTGGAAATTATGCTCTTTGCCTTGTTCAAACCTGGAAGGGTGACACAGTTCCCTAGTAAGTTGATTTCCCTTTAGGATGGGTTGCTACTGGGTGGATGTTTGAAGAGTCATCATCTGTTCCCTCCATACTTACCACTTTCCATCTTTATTCCTTCCATATCCCCTTTCCGTTTTGGGAACTGGGATTAGCTACACTATGAAGGGTTGTACCTTAACTCATAGGAAGAAGGGGATATATGTCCACAGGGTAAAAGTTGTTGGAAAGAGTTAAAAGACAAATTTGAAACCTTCGAGATGCTTCACCCAAGGATCCTCGATAAAGGAGTGAAAGGCTTCTCAGTAAGAAAAGGGGACCTACAAGATAACATAAACACTCAAGGTATCATTTGATGGATAGGAGGTCTCATCACGAGCCAGCCTATTATGACCATGGGCATGTAGCGGTATGGCATTACCACCTATCTGGTCACCAAACCAGGGTAGTGGCTCTTGGTGGCATAGCCAACAGAAAGGGGGTCTCATCACGAGCTAATCTTCTCATTTCCGTGATATTTTTGTGGATAACGTTGTCACCTCTGGTCATCAAGCCAAGACAATGGCCCCCAACTATTCCCTTGTAGCACATGATCAAAAGATCAAAATATGTAAAGCTAAGAATAAATGACAATGAATGGGCTAGGAAACAATTGCATCCATGACAAGGTGTATCTCACCCTCCACAAAGGCACCCATGGTTAATACTCTACATTTCCTTGTTATCACATGCACTCCATGCCCAAATATTTACCCCATGCCACCTCATACACTTTGTTAAGAACCAAACATCAATATAGCATGGAAAAACCTCAGGAAAAGTACTCAATGCCTTGAAACTGAGATAATTTCAGATAATAAGCCTCTTC
>ML795005.1:289784-307033 GCA_009831015.1 Picea engelmannii | reverse complement strand
ATCGATGGGGTGCACAGTGTAGCAAATTTTGAAGTCGTCGAGATTGTGGATGATATTTAGCCATATCCAACACTAATGGGGTTAGAATGGGCCTTTGACAATCAAGCAATTATTAATCTGAAGATGAGGGAAATGATATTTGATTTCGGAGACTTGAAGGTTACTACAACATTGGATCCGACGGAAGGAAAGAGGTATATCGAACCAGCTAGAGGGAACGAAATTGACAATTTGTATAATATGACTACGCGAATGGATGACTATGTTAACCCCATTGCATATGGTGCGCTAAGTTGGAGAATCATTGGCTTGTGTGTGTCAGATTCAAAGGAAGGTCTGAAACATTGGCAACAGAGGATGCATGAAGTATCAACTAGAAGGTGTTTACACATAACTCGATCATTACGTTTGATTGGAACGAAGTTGTGTGATCCACCCAAGTATGACAGTTTGACGATTATAATCTCTTTTGTAAAGGCGTTTGAGTTGCAGATACCCAAACAATAAATATCATTGGCATTAGATGTTGCCTTAAAGGGCACTCCACTTAGATGGTGGGTTGTATACAAAGACGCAATAGAAGACTAGAAGTAGTGCAGAAGCTTGATGCAAGTTAGATTTGGTATCAAGGTTGAGTATATTGCGCATAAGTATATAGGGGTAATTGATCCAACATATCATGTTGAATAGTGCAGAGACATATGGAGTTTGATCCCAAAGAAGGAATGGACGCACATGTTTATACATACATTGGATACAATTCCTAAGAACTGGTACTTGGAACTAGAAATGCACAAAGAAACAACAAACTAGGACGAGCTATCTCAAAGGTTTAAGGTAACCTTTACTTTTGAACATGAATTTCCATTAATATATATAGCCTTACAGGCCATTCGAACCAATATTTTTTCAGAAGAAGGGTCGATGGAGGTAGTACATGTGTGTAGTGCGCATAAAGATTCTATGACTGTCCATGAATTACTGGAATGTTATAATGTTGACAAAGAAGACCACGATGAGGAAGATCCAAGGAATATACAAGTACCTAAAATTAAGGGGGAACACGCAATAGAACAACAAGATCTTGAATTTGTTGCATATGCACAACCAATAAAGACACGGAAGGTAAATATTGGGATAAAAGAAAGTCCAAAGTTTGCGCAGATAGGTGATTATTGGAAGGATGAAATTTTGGAGAATATTGCAGATTTATTACATGAGTATTGGGACCTATTCCCAACTATGTTCTCAGAGATTAAGGGGATAGCTAGTGATTTAGGAGAAATGAAGTTCCCTTTAAAACTAGATGATAAGCTAGTGAGATAGAGACCCTACAGCTTAAACCTGAAGTATAAAGAAAAGGTGAAAGAAAAGATAGACTGAATGTTGGAAGCGAGAATCATTGAACCAGTAATGGAATCAGAATGGATAAGTCCAATGGTAGTGCAGGATAAGAAAACAAAGGGAATAAAAATTTGTGTAGACTTAAGTAAGCTAAATGATGCATGTCTACATGATCCATTTACAACACCTTTTACAGATGAAGTGCTAGAGAATGTAGGGGGGAAGGAGGCCTATTCTTTCACAAATGGCTTCTCAGGATATCACCAGATTAAGATTGCGTAGGAAGACAGACATAAGACTACTTTTGCAATAGAGTGGGGAAGTTATCAGTACACAATGATGTCTTTTGGGCTAAAGAATGCACCTGCGGTTGTTTCAAGAGTAGTTGTCACAACCTTTAAGGAATTTATTCATAGGTTCCTTGAAGTTTACTTAGATGATTGGATTGTGTTTAGTCTATTGAAATATCACATAGAAGTACTCATTTTAATGTTGGATAGGTGTAGACAATGTCAGATTTCATTGAATTTGAAGAAATGTATTTTATGTGCACCTTCAGGAATTTTGTTTTGCCATGTGGTATGTAAGCAGGGCTTATTAGTGGATCCTACCAAGATTGTGGTGATTTTGGACTTACAACCACCCACATTAGCCAGACAATTGAGAGAAACCCTGGCTCACACAAGATACTACCAGAACTTTATTAAGGGTTATGCGCAGATTACAACACCTATGGAGAAGTTTTTGAAGAAAAAGGCTAAGTTCCAGTGGAATGAGGATTATCAGGAAGCTTTGGATACACTGAAGCAGAAATTAGTGATTGCATTGATTTTGACCTTCCCAAATTGGAAGAAGGAGTTCCATGTTCATGTGGATGTATCATCCATAGCTTTAGGCACAATATTATCTCAGCGCTGAGAAGGATACATAGACCACCCAATTGCTTTTGCAAGTAGCAAGTTGTCAACAATAGAAAATAATTACACTACCACAGAACGAGAAGGATTGGAAATGGTATATGCGTTGCAGAAGTTTAGACATTATTTATTAGGGTCTCACTTTAAGATGTATACAAACCATTATGCACTAAGATACTTAGTGAAAAACCTAGTNGGGGGGGGGGGGGATAATATGCAGATGGTTGATGTTGTTCCAGGAATATGATTTCAAAGTTGTTGTGAAACCAGGGAAGTTGAATGCAGGACCAAATCACTTATCGTGCATACTATCAAGATAAGATGCAAGGAATCTAGATGACAACTTGTTGAATGCACAATTAGTTTCAGTTAAAATGGTGGATGACTACTTCACAGACATTGTACAGTTTTTAAGTACAATAATGGCCCTGTCAGACATGACAATGGCACAGAAGAAACAGTTAGTGGTTAAAGAAACAAACTATCATTCAATTGCAAGGAACTTATACAAGTTAGGTGCAGATGGAATATTAAGATGTTGTGTGTTAGAGCATGAAATGCCAATGATACTCTCAGAAGCACATGAAGCAATTGCAAGAGGACACTATGTAGGTAGAGCAATAACACAAAAAAAATTGTGTGCAGGGATCTGGTGGCCCACACTTCATAAGGATGCTAAAGAATACTATCAGGCATGTGATGTTTGTCAAAGGGTGGGAAAGCCATCTAGAAGGGATGAGATGCCTTTACACCCACAGGTTACGTTGCAGGCATTTGATAAATGAGCAATAGACTTTGTTGGATCGATCAACCCACTATCAAGAAGATCAAGAGCTAAGTATATAATCACTATGACAGAGTATTTGACCAGATGGGTAGAAGTAACACCAGTCATAGACTACACCGCAAAAATTGTTGCGAGGATTCTATTTGAGAATGTAGTTACACGATTTGGATGCACACACATTTTACTCAATGATCAAGGAATGCACTTCCTGAATAGGATGATTTCAACATTGACTGAGGAATTTCAAATTCATCATCAGAAGAGTAAGTAATATCACCCTCAGGCCAATGGGACAATAGAAGCTTTTAATAAAATTATGGAGGATGCTCTAACAAAGATATGCAATGTACGGAGAGATGATTGAGACTTAAGGGTTCTTGCAGTATTATGGGCATATAGAACTACAAGTAAAAAGTTGACATGATATACACTTTTTAGGTTGGTCTATGGGAAAGAAGCAGTATTGTTGATGGATTTTATTGTGCCTATCCTTCTCGTTGTAGTGATTACTGATCTATCGAACTTTGGCGCAGTAGAGGAGAGATTGTCACAGTTGCTACAACTTGACGAAGATCGATTTGTCACAGGGTTCCATCAACAAGTTCAAAAGGCAAGGGAAAAGGCATGGCATGATAGACATATTAAACAAAAAAAGTTTCAAGTGGGGGACTTAGTATTACTATATGACAATAAGTTTATGCAGCATCCACAGAAGTTTTGAATGCATTGGTTAGGACCATATGTGATTAAGCATGTGATGGATGCAGGTGTTGTGTAGTTGGAAACGTTGAATGTAGAAGTCATGGGAGGAATGGTGAATGGCAGTCGACTGAAACTTTATAGGGACAATCGACCTACAGTGCATTAGTCCGACCTGCACGAGAACCTTTGTATTATAGTAGGCAAAAGAAAAAGAAAAAGTAAGAAAAGGTAGAAAAAGGGAAAAAAATGAAGTTACAATGAGAGTAAGGGCGCATAAAAAGTGAGTGTTGCGCAGATAAAAGAAAAAGCGCAGAGATAGTTGGGTGCGCACATAAGAAAAATGTGGAACAAGACTATCACGATCGTTAAAGGCATTAAAAGGGCATAAACAATGGTTAAAGAGCGTTAATGACAAGTCATAAAGATGACGTGTAGCCATAAATGGAAACACCCACTGGGGATCATGACAGATTGGTAGTATGAGGCACAAATCCAACGAAAGATATGGCAATAAAGCAACATTAAAGCAAGCATTCATTGCACCACTAACGGATTAGATAGTTAAATTACGCGCAAAGGAACATGGACAACTGGCAAAGGGGAAAAAAAGTTGCGAACGGTCGACAAGCATTGGTAATTGTCACTTAGAGTTGCATGCGAGTAAGAGAGAGTTGAGAACCATATTGCAGAGTTGAAGTAGTTGTTGTTGGTAACTAGTTTACAAAAATGGCACCACCAAAAGTTGGGGCACTGACTGCCACAACATGAAAGACATCCTGAATGCGACCATCGACCACACCAAAGTTTGAGGAAACAACCGGAACTTCGACTTCACAGCCGATGTTTCCTAGGGATTACATACCGCCAAGAAAGGACACTGCACCACATGTTATACTGCCCATGGACGCCAAATACGTATTGGTTACGCCAGAAATACCACCTAATTTCATTATTGAAGGAGACATGATGGGCAAGGTCGTTGTGTTGAAGTTTTCGGACCATGACATAACAGATGCACAAAACTTTCCCAAGTTAGCACAGGACAAGTATTTATGCACTAAAAGTGTACTAGGGACAGGCGCAATACTCGTTGAGCTGCGGAGCTAGGCGATTGGGATAGGAAAATCAGGAATATTGAACTTGTTTGAAATCCCACACTTTGGCCAAAGTCTAGAAATAAATGCACGCATCAAGTTGTTATTGAGTTGCGTCCATGGCGGGACGTTATGGCTAGATCCACGAGTATCGATCAACACACAACTAATTGGGCAGATAACGGGCTTGTCGATAGCAGGGGAGGATCCAACAACATTATTCGCAAATAAGGTTAAGGAAAAGGATGATAGGATATTGAAGGAGAATAGCGAGGTTGAGGAAAAGGCTGAGAAAATATTAAAGGAGAAGGACGAGGTTAAGCAACAGGCAGAGTGAATACAGCAGGCCATCCAGAAAATCCATAAGGATATTCCATAAATGTCGATGGTGGTAGAAGCCACTCTTGAAGAACACGTCTCAACAATTAGGGAAGTCATTAAAGGCTTGTGTTCTAGGATCGAAGAATTGGAATCACGCACCATGCAGGGACACCACCTAAGGAAAAGGCACAAAGAGAAAGAGTTGTTATGACCTCAGTAGCAAGTATTAAGAGACTAGATGAGGAATGCACGAAGCTATGTGAGGAAAGCACACAGATTTGGACAAATCTTATGGAGGATCCAGAGATGAAGGTTGTGGAAGCTAGATTAAGGGATGCGCAAGAAGGATTCAAAGAACATAAGTACGGTGTCACCAACTGAGCACATGATGACCATCCTGGCACAAAGGCATTCATACAATGAAATAGAAAAGATAAGGGAACAACAAAATATTCTCTAACAACGATTAGTACCGTTGCAGAACGAAGCACTAAGGGTAATAGGGAAATTGGAAGTTGCGCAGGGCATGATAAAGCAAGCAACACATGACAACGAGGAGAGACTAACGACCCTGACTACACAGGTTGTAGAGGAGATTTTGGAACAAGAAGTAGAGGTCAAGAAAGGAGTTGCGACAACAAAGGTGACCTTCCAAAAGTTCATGGAAGCATGGAGGGGCGCAACGCAGTAGGATTAAGTGGTTTGGGACGAGCCACATGTGAGTGTTGGGGGCCTATTGGACAGGTAGTTAAAAGAACTAAGTTTTAAAGGCGCGCACAAAAGCAGGAAGGGAAACAGTTAGGCATGCAAAAGTAGGTAGACGTGCAAAAGTAGGAAGAACAACAGTCGGGAACGTAAAAGCAACATGAAGGTGCAAAGATAGGAAAATCACGCTCGAACAAGGAGTTTTCATAGGGTTTGGGAGATAAGCGAGTAGGGTTTTGAGCCCTAAATTGTTTGTATAAATATGTAATGGGTTGGGTAGAATAGTTTGTTGAAGGTTGTTGAAGGTTGTTGAAAGTGTTACCTGCAGAGAGGTAAAAGTGTGTGGATAAGAGCGGATTTATTAACAATTTTCTTTATGCCACATATCGTCAGTGATTAAAAGAGGGATCCACTCCCATATATCCATTTCTTATTTCTCATTGGGACTAATAGTGGTTTGACACATGTACATAAGGTGATCGCTTTAAGGCGTAAAGCGGTTGGCATGCTATCGAAAACGAGTCTATCGAAATGACTCCATCGGAGTTGAGTATGTAAGGTGAAAAACCCTTCTTATGGCAAAGACTTTGATATAATGTTTTCCGATAGTATTATCAGAAAGGTTCTATCAGAATAGAAATTGAAGTCGTGTATCATTTCATTATGAGGAGCATTCTTTGGCGGATAATGGTCCGATACCCTTAGATATATCATATAAGTGAGAATTTGCATTGGGGCCTAGAGTGACTTAGAATTTGGCCTCTTCGAACAAGGGTCAGTTAATAAAGAGTGAAAAAGCACAAGACCTTTGATTCTCATAGCTGCTTGTTGAGTTAGGATTGAGACTGCATTAGAAAAATAATAGTTTTCCTAGGTTAGTACCAAATCAAGTATGTAGTGACAAAGTACCTTGCTAAAATTTTGATATGGAGATACCCACTGAAATTCCCTAAGTTAGAGAATTTTAGTGGGTAGTTGTGGGGCATAACTCATTCCTCATCAGCCTGCACAACCCAATGAAGTGTACCCCCTTCTTTGCTTTTTGGTTCCTTAAGTTGTCCCACTTCCCTTCTAGGGCTCCAGTACAAGGTGGCCAGGAAGTCTCATTGCTCTATGGCTCTAGGAACTCTAGCTTCTATAATGGAGTCTCGAGGAACCCTCTATGCCTCACACTTAGGGAAACCTATCCCAGATAATTCCCCCTCCCGGGATCCAACCTTTCCCCAGTCAACTCAAGGATAATTGTTCACCCCAAATCCACCTAGGAATCTCAAGGTTCACATGGAAACATGGTTACAATGGCTCACCAGCTCACCCCCCCCATTCCATGGTAATAATAATGATTGGAATATGGTAGAATGGAATGACTTTCTAACTTAGTCCAAATTTTATGTATGTATGGTTTAAACTTGACAAGTGGCACATAAAGAACTCCTTCCCCCCTTCACTAGGAATTCCATTCCACCTTTTTGGAAGTTAGGATATATTCATGAAATAAGACTTAGTCTTAGGACTTAGGAATATATTATTATATTCCTTGGCTTAATTCCCCCTTGGCTTAGCCCATTTTCATAAGACCTAGCCTCCTTTCCCTCTCGTGGAGTCCTAGCCTCCCACACTCTCTTATCTGACTTGGTCTACAACCATGATGTATTTTATTAATGTACATGCGTGTGATTACAATTTACATTTCTAAGCTCATTGGCCTTTTGACATATAGGCGCTCCGGCTTAATATCACACAGGAACTACGACCCAAAACTTACATACATACATAGGCAGTTCAATCCAAAAACCATACTGGCTCACCAACTTATAAAAACATATGTTCATTGACACATTTACAATATGGGTGTAGATTTTAACCTTGTACAATTATTTACTGCAAACAGATTTTCAATAAAAGAACAAAAAAGACAATGACAAATACACACATTACACAGAGATTTTTCCCCTGGAAACCCAAATCGGGAAAACCAACATATTCTATATTCATCATCACATACTTTGTTTACAATACCATATAAATATAGGATCCTATAGCATCTAAAACCCTAATCCAATAACCCGGATTAGTAAACAACCCTAATTCTTTAACTGGAAATAGAAAAACAATTAGCGAAAGCCATGTGCCGAAAACCGCCGAAAAATGGACGCAATTTTTTATTTTTTTTTCGAGGGCGTTGCCCCTGTGCACTTGGTGCAACATAGACACTACTTCTAGCCATGAAAGCAATATAACACATACCCAACATTCTCCCACTTGTTGTTTTCTTTACATACAGGGGGTTACAAGGTTACATAGTCAACAATCCAGGGCAACAATGCCCATAGATCCTCTATACCAACAAAACTTCTCAGTGCTCACGGATTTTGTTAATGAATCTGCAACATTCTTCAAAGTGTCCACCTTCATCAACAACACCTTCTTTTTTTCAACCATGTCTCTCACAAAGTGATATTGAACATCGATATGCTTTGTCTTTGAATGATAAATTGGGTTCTTCACCAAAAAGTTTTCACTCTGACTGTCACAATCTATCCTTACAACTTGTTGTACCAACCTAATACTTGAACACAATCTTTGTAACCATACTACTTCCTTGCTTGCATGAGTGGTTTCCATGTATTCAACTTCTATAGTTGAAAGTGGCACTACAAACTGTCTTTCGCTCATCCAATTGATTGCTCCTCCAAATAGATTAAACAAATACCCACTTGTACATCTTCTACGATCCAGATCTCCAGCCTAATCTGCATCCATAAAGCCATGTATGTCCAACACTTTGTCAAAACTTGGTCTTCCATGGTAGCACAATCCATAACTCGTACTGCCACACAAATACCTGAAAACTCTCTTTACTATTGTCCAATGCTTCTTCCCTAGTTTTGACATATACCTGATCAAGACTCCCACTACATGTGAAATGTACGGTATAGTATAGACCATTGCATACATCAAACTGCCAACCACACTCGGATATAAAACATGAGACATGTCCTCCTCCTCTTCCTGTGTCTTGCGACACTGATCCACATATAACTTTACACCTACATGAATAGGGACCCTGACCGATTTACATTCCTGCATATTAAACCTCTGTAATATTGTGTCGACATATTTTCTCTGATTTAACCAGAGCTTCCTGTTTTTCCGATCTCTTTTAATTTCCATGCCAAAAGTTAAATTTGCAGCACCAAGATCCTTCATGTCAAATTTAGAGGACAACTAAGTTTTCACATCCTGGATAATCTCCTTGTCATTTCCTATCAACAACATGTCATCCACATACAAGACCAAATAAATCAAATGATCACCAATTAATTTTAAATACACACGGTGATCCTCTTTGCTTCTTGTGAAGCCAAGTCCCAACATATAAGTATCAAATTTTTGATACCACATCCTTGGTGATTGTTTTAAACCATACAAGGACTTTTTCAGCTTGCATATCAGCTCCTTCTTTCCCTTCACAACAAATCCTTCTAGCTGCTTCATGTAGATTTGTTCTTTCAGATCCCCATGTAGGAATGTTTTCTTCACATCCATATGTTCTACTTCAAAATCAAACACAACAACATATAATATGAATCTAATAGAGGTTAACTTGGCAACATGAGAAAAAACCTCACCAAAATCAATTCCCTCAACCTGGGAATAACCTTTTGCTACTAATCGAGCTTTGTATTTCTCCACTTTTCCTTCTGCATTCAACTTCTTTTTAAATACCCATTTGTTGCCAATGGGCTTTCTTCTAGTCGACAACTCCACTAGATCCCAAGCCTCATTCTTATCCAAGACTGTCATTTCTTTGACCATGGCCTTTTTCCAAAGTTTTCCATTCTCTGAATCCACTGCCTCCCTAACAGTTCTAGAATCATCAATAATAATAGACAAAGAAAAATTTGAACGGAAATTGGGTGGAGTATACCTTTTTGATAGCCTTTTTTCTCGAACCGATCTCCTCAATACTAGAGTATGAGGATCTTCTTCTTCTGATTCATGTTCTTCTAGAGAATCTGATTCATCATCCTTTAACTCAAACTCTTTCTTCTCTGGTTCTTCCTTACTTTGTGGGACTTCCTGTTTGAAAACATTTTTCATTTATTTAAATACCACATCTCGACTATACACAACCTTCTTAGTTTTTGGGTTCCAAAGCTTATAACCTTTGAGACCATCTTTATACCCAATAAAGATACACTTTTTAGCCTTCTTATCTAGCTTACTTATGTTTTCCTTTGGAACATGAACATAGGCCTCACAACCAAATACCTTGCGATGTGTGAGAGAGGGTTTCTTACCAGTCCATATCTCGTGTGGAGTCTTTTCATCCAATGTTGACAAGGGTGATCAATTGACCAGGTAACATGTAGTACCCACTGTCTTTGCCTAGAATTTTTTCCCTAACCCGACACCAATGAGCATGCACCTTGCTTTTTCCATGAGCATCTTGTTCATCCTTTCTGCAAAATACATTATGCTAAGGTGTATAAGAAGTAGTCTTCTGCCTTACTATACCACATTTCTTACACAATTCTTCAAATTCATTCCCGCATAACTCTCCACTGTTATCTGTCATCAATACCTTAATTATTTTCTTTGTTTGATTCTCAACAAGAGACTTAAACTCTTTAAACCTATCACAGATTTCATATTTCTTCACGAGGAAATATATCCAAGTATTCCTCGAGAAGTCATCTATAAATGAGATATAGTACACAGATTTTCCCAATGATGGAACCAACATAGTGCGCTAGCTGTAAAATTCCTTCTGCCCTCATCGCACCAAAGGGGAATCTTACCAGATTCTTCTTCCCATATACACAATGTTCACATAAATCCAAATCGAGAGAGAAGTTAGACATACCTTCAACTATACCTTTACTGTGTAGTAGTCGAAGACCCTTCTCTCCGATATGCCTCAGTCTTTGATTCCACGACACAACCTTTTCTTCAGAGACTGCAAAATTTTTTTCTTCTTCAGCTCCAATATCATGAGCAATGGAACTATTACACCCATCACTAATAGCACTTCCTTGCATCTTATACAGAGCTCCAATCCAAGCTCCCTTCAACAATACCATTGCTCCTCGAACCATGCTACAGGTTTCTTTTTCAAATACTGTTTTTACCCCTACATCGTCCATTTTGCTTACAGAAATCAAATTTCTGGCTAATCCTGGGATGTGTAAAACACTAGGCAGTGTTCTAATCATTCCATCTGTTGGAGCCACCCTTGTTTTTTTGAGCCTGTCACAATTTTCATTTTGATGCTTGAAATCTAAAGATGGTTTTCTTTTTTTCTCCGAGGTATTGAGACCTCTGAAAATTTGTCACGTGAGTAGCAACGATTATTTTACAATCGAAACAAGTCCTACCTTTCGTAATAATGTTTCCTCTTTTTGTTCTACTTCGGGATCTCGCGGGTCAGATACTATAACTCATGTAATTCACACGTCCCGAGTCACGAAACAACGAAGTCGTTTTAAATTTTCACTCAAGACCGTAACGAGGGTAAAGATTTCCCTAACTCATGATTAAGCGTCGTCGGGGTTTCACACCTCGGCGTTCGCCAAACCATAAAATTTATTGTCATAGCTCCGATAGCCGAAAACACGAGGTCCTTATTTGATTAACTCGTGTCAATGTTAAGGTTAAAAGCTAAACCGTGGTAAAAGATTCTCTCAGCATTTCGCCACTCGGTAATATCTTTTTCGAAAGTTACATCGTCTAAACCCCAACTCGCGAAATCATGATGCAGTTATAACGTGATTAATTAATCACTTAATCTAAGATTATCTTCCCTTTAATTAAGTCATGCTATCGCGATCTCGCGGTTTCGCACCTCAGCATGTAGATCTCCAAGAAACTCATCTTCGAAGCTCCGAGTCGCGATATGGCGAAAGTCATAGTTATAAAATTAATCGAACCTCAAATCATGATTACCTTTTATTAACTAAAGTCGATCTTTGCAGTCTCGGGTGTTAGAGACTCAAATTGTTAAAGAAAAATTCCCGATATAACGAGTACTGAGATATTGATTAACGTTGGCGAGATTGGATTAATTAAGCTAAATCAAGACATATCCTGTGTTTCGATGCTTGCACGATTCACGAGGAAGCCTCTTCTCCCATACGCCAACTGACGTTTAAACCGCCAAATATTATGACATTAATGAGGAAATAAGGTAAATCTATGAATATAGATCGGATTTTTACGGAAAATTTTTATTTCTAATTATGATTTGACAGACATATTCTGAAAGGTACCGAGTTTTCAAATATATGTAAGAGTTGTGGTTCATTATAACAAATGCATTTCATATTACGCAGAGCACATTATATCTGAGTAAACTGACTTCTGTATGTATACGCAGTTCTATCGCATAAGAGCTAAAACACAAGCTTCAGCCATGGCTCCACGGAAAGCAGCAAAAGCGAATGTTGAGGTTTCAGGACTAGGCTCAGACAATGTCTCTGATACTTCACCCCGAAGTATCAACTCGGTCCCGAATTGGTCATATGTTTCAGATATTCTGCAAGCAGAATTGGTGGATTATTCCGACGACTCTGGCGACAACAAAAGAGATGATTTAACCACCAAGTACAAAATAGTCGTCCAATCCGGAATGCACAGAGTAGCAACCAGACCGCGGTTGCTTCCATATTATGATATGGTCCAATGGGCATTGGACCATGTGGACATACTGACTAGGACTATCATGGACGAGCAAAGAGTCACCATCGGGACTTTCAGGCCAGAGCATTTGCAAACCATGTATAAGCTTCCCACGACGTCCGACTGCACATATGGTGCTGAGTTCTTGGAAGAATTCAAGGAAAAGGAATGTGTATAGTACGATAAGACCATGTCCAGTTTGATAAAGGATTGGGTTTCAAACACCACGAAGTTCAGAGCTGATGCCCACGACATTTATTCAATCGCTTCGTTAGAACCGCAGTATAGATATGTGGCCATGATGGCATGCCGGTTATATGGGAGAGAGGACATGGTGCATTTTTTCCTTGCATGGGTGCCTCTAATGTTTCGGGTCGCAGAAGGTTGTTCTTTTAATTGGGCAAATATGCTTTCGGATAGCTTGGCCAATCGGGTCACAAAGTATCAGGAACAGAAGGAGAATGGGAAGGCGTCGTCATTTTTCATGTCCGCATACATTATGGACACAATTTGTTCTATGACACCATTTCCATTGATGAACTGGAGCTAGACTCTGCCCGAAGATGAACCCATACATGTATATCATGCAATGTTAAGGGAAAATAAAGCAGAAAAAATTGCTTATGAAATTTTTAACTGGGTAATGGTGCCCCTGCACATCGCCATTTTTTGCCACCCGCCACCCCGTATCTCGGACAGCATAGTGACAAATCTGAGCAGCATAGCGGACTGGTACGTTGAGGTAGAATTTTCATACCTCAGAGTTTTCAAGACTTTTGTTCCCCCGCATGCACTGCCATTGTTCATTCCCGATAAGCTGGCTTGTCGCGAGGTCGCCTGGCAGACGGTAATTGGCAGTGTGAGTAAAGAGCTTAAAGGGTACTCAAAGAAGGTATGGTCATCTTTTCCCATTCGTTTGAATTCTTATTCTTTATTAGATTTTGGGGATGCCAAAGCCGAGGCTGCAGCCCTGGAAGACCTAAATTTGGTCTCCATCGAATACAAGAAGCACGATCCACATAGGATCGTGAGCACTCATTTGGTTAATTGCGGGCTCAAAAGATTTGAGCATGAGAATTCACCCTCGGATGACATTTTCCGAGGAGCGAGGTCCTATAAAGAAATTCTATCCCGGATTCAATCCTTGGCACCCGAGGAAAGAGCCGATGTATTGAAGTTCCAGGAACACCGACGTAGTTCTCTTCCACCTGTGTTCCGAGGTGAGGGTCTAGGTGTTTCGGAGACAAAACAAAAGGATGCCGAAGGTTCTAAGGATGCAACTCCCGACCAAGGGAAACATCAAGGCGAGGGGGAACAAACGAAGAATCTGGAAGTAGAGAAAAAGACTCCAGACCCACCGAAGAAACAAAATCTGGAGAAAGAGATAAAGACTCCAGAACCGCCAAAGAAGCAGAATCTGGAGATAGAGATAGATACTCCAGGAAAATCTATGAAGCAGATCAAAGAACCCATCACATCAGTCACCCCCTTGTAGTCGACGCAGGGAAATATCGATGCAGGATGGATTTTCAACGAAGAACTGAGGCCCATAAGAGTAGAAGAACTCCCTCCGAATGAGTTTTTCTTTGATAAAAAGAGAAAAGCAGTAGTAAAAAGGGAATTCTACCAGGAAGGAGAGTCGACTGCCAAGAAGTATAAAGTTATGACCGAGGGAAAGGATAAAAAGAATGAGCAATTCGCCACTAAAATAATAGGGACACTAGGAGCGTATGCCTTGGCGAATCAATTCTCAGTCGGGCTCCTAAAAAACCAACTTAAAAGAAAAAACTGCCTAATTAAGACCCTTGAAGCCAGACTGGCCACAATAGTAGAGAATGCTAAAGATCAAGCGAGCGTGGGAATGGAGTAGGCCAGATTGGCCAATAAAAATGAAATAGAGATGCTCAAAACTAAGCTTGAGCAAGCATAGCTGGTGATCCGAGATGGTCGGATGCAAGCGAGCCAGCAGAGGAATTTGATCGAGCAGCTGCAGGCTAGGGTGGAGATCGCCGAGAATATAATGATAGACATCGGGATGTTCAAATCCAAGGTGATCGAGATTCGGAGCAGAATCTCTTCGGCACAACAGAATTTGCTCGCCAAGGTGGGAGCGATCCGGGAAAACTGTCTACTGGTCAATCAGGTTTTCGAGAACTTATCGACCAGAGAAAGGGATGTAGGAGCAGCTCTGGTCGCCTTCCAGGAGGCAGTAATAGCCATGAGCAATAGGTGTTACATGTCAAAATTTCTCAGATAGATAAGTGTCGCATTATCCCTATCGATCGTCGTAAGTGTCGCATCTTCCCTGCAACTTTCGCAAGTGCCGCAAGTTGATCACTGGTGTCGTAAACAATGTTCAAACATGATGCCATGATAACGACACTAAGGAAGGACTTATGACACCTCACATGAGAGATTTGAAGATCAAGAACTAGTCTACTGGAATCAAATAGCTATTGACACCTGAAAGGGACCCTGAAACACTGATTTGGAGGGGGAACGCTCCCCTACTATAGCTGCAGAAGCGCTGGCGCTCCTCTACTATGATTCAAGGAGTGTTATAACGCCCCTTAGGCCCTTCTGGAGGAGCGTTGCTCATCTTAAGAGCGTTGGCGCTTACCCAAGGCACACCAGGAGCGCTACAACGCTCTGATACCCCTTTTGGGGGAGCGCTCCCTATTCTGGGTCAATTGTTAGCCCGTTGAGGAGAATAAGGGGAGAATCATTCGAGATTAGGAGGCAGTTGTGCTCGAATTCTTGGTTTTATCAAAAGATCCCTGATCCAAGGAGAAGGTTCCCAACTGGTTCTAAACATAACTCAAGAGGTTATGCCCCTCCCAACCTATATAAACAGGCTCCATGATGGTGGAAAGGGGGAAGAACTGAACATATGAAACTTATGATCTTGGAGGAAACTGACAGTCATCCAAAGGAGAGTGATCAGTGAAGCTGATGTTATCCAGGTTGTGGATATTTCAGGCAAGGGTTAGACGAAGAGGACTTGACGAAGTTGTCGCATTCGCATCTACGATTGTAAGTATTGCTGTCGTTATTCTCATTAATATGACACGCTTGGCCTGTTTATTTCTAGTTTGTGACTGATATCACATGAACTTATCATTTATTGATAGATCTGTTTTCAAGCTAATGTCAATAGAGTAGGAAGTGGTCGTATCTTGTTTTGTCCACAGACCTCAGCGAGGAGCAAAAGGATTGGAGCGCAACTCGGAGCGTGCAGAGACAAACGTCGATTAAACGGTACTTCTATTATCCTCCCTTCTCATGCATTAGTTTAGATAGATTTTAAAGGAAGTTAGTGTCCACGTTAAGCATTTTTTCTGTCTAGGGTTAAGGTCAAGCCTTAGAGGTGATCTACCTGTCCGCAGGGAGATTTTCCTACAACAGAAACTGGCGACTCCACTAGGGAGATAGCCTCGAATCGAAACCTCTTGTTTGGATTTTTCTCCTCATTGACCTTGTTCTTCCCCTTGATTGTTTCAGACCTAGTTTACCCCTCTTTGATTAGTTTCATGAGCTGATTGGCTCCTTACCTTGTCACATTCAGCATATTTATCAAGCTCAGATCTCAATTTCTGAAATTTTTTGACAATTCTGGGACTTTTAGACCCTGGCGCCCCTGACCTAGTGTTATCAGAGCGCCAGCGCTTCTAGTAGCCTTACACAGAGCGCTATAACGCTCTTTGCCCTTGGCAACAGAGCACCAACCCCCTTTTGGCCAAAAAACCCTCCACAATTGCATTTTTTAGGGTTTGCCTCTGTGGCTCTTCTGCTGAGTGATCTAGTGAGTCAATTTGTCTTCCTTTTAGCTCTGGCATCTATCTTTTTGAAGAATAAATACCTTGTTGGTCGGATCTTGTAGCCCTCTTCGCCATTTTACATTGAGTTTTTTCCTGTTGAGTGAAGCTTGAAAACTATGCATTGCTTTTCTCTTCTCTTCAGTCGAGTAAAAACCCTAGCGAAAGTCATCAAAGGCCTACAGATCTTTGTATCTTGTTTTCAGTCAAGGTCATTTGTTCTTAAACTCTTGTTTTTGGGTGAAGTTTGCTTTTTCTTTGATTGTTTCTTTTCTTTCGTTTTTTCGTTTTGATTGCTACGAAGGGTGTATTGTTTGCGTGACTTTTGCTTATGCTAGTTTGGTTTTTATTCATACCAAGAAGATAATTGGCAAAGATAAGCATTGTGTTATATCGATCATCATCCATACGCAAACAATTAAAGATATCTTCATGATTGATTGAGCATATTAGAAGGCATTTAAAATTTTTCATTACATCAGGATTTGATTGAGAAAAAGGATTGTTTGAGAGCATTCCGTAGTTGTGCTTGTTAGTGAAAGAACTCTCTCTCTCCCTTAGCTATATGTTCATCGAAAGGAAATGACTGTTTATCATGTTCGATGCATTCTTTGGGTCTGAGTCGTAAATTCCATTCGTTTCACTTCCATGCACCCCTTTGCGTAAAGAACAGCCACAAAAATCAACGCTACTTAAAATTTAGCCAGAACTTTTTCTTTGCTAGAATCCTCCACCAACAATAGAATAGGTGTAGTACTTTGGATTAGGCTGTGAGCATAACTCTCCAAAGTTGCCAAAACAAACATTAGTATCCTGAGTTAGGGAGAGTAAATCCAGTTATCGTATAAGTCTGTCTGGGATCCCCCTCTCACACAGGGGTTAC
>ML795005.1:259808-282583 GCA_009831015.1 Picea engelmannii | reverse complement strand
GTTTACATTACATCGAAAAGTCTGTAAGAGAACAAAATATTGGGCTCATCCACCCATACAACTTCGCCAGACAAGGCATACAAAAAAACATGATCTCGGAGAAACTCTAATCTCCCCGCACTACGTTGTGTTGTGAGTAATATAATATTGTGCGTACTACACGTCTCAACAAAGAATTGATATTCTCTGGCACCCCTACATTGTGTCGCTGCAGATGCAAAGGCACGTCCCCTCTCCGCAGAGGAGGGATACCCATCATAAGGCCTTGGAGGTTCCTCTCAACCTCTCGAAGGCCCACCACCAGTACTACTGGGTCTGCTACAACTGGGGCGCCGCCACGACAGCCTGGCACTGGTATGTCCGCTTGGCGCACTGCTCCCTTGTCTGCACATTGAAGACAAAACATCTGTTAAACACTCTCTTACATACCCAAAAAAAAATACATATACATCAAAAACATAAAAACAAACTAGACAAGGTACGACTTAGTCTCTTACGTGACTCGTCCCAATCTTCCCCCTCGGGCAGAATCAAATCCATACTCCCGCGGAAGTCTACATCAACATACGAGAATTCCTCGATCCAGAGGAACTGTCGCCTCAACCAGGCAAAGAAATCACCAGTAAAATGGAACTCTGACTCCGAAACCAACCTCGGGGACAGGCTAGTCCACCTCTCCATCCGAGGCTCATCCACTGGTCGCACTGCTAGTGCAATCTGAGGCTGCATCTAAGGGATGCGCTCTAAGAAAAATGAGACTAAGAAAGAGCCATAGCCAAACTGCTTTTGGTCGTTCCTGCACCGAGAAATTTGTTCCTTCACATTCCGAAGGAACGCTGCACTCCAATTGAACAGTGTGGGCTCTAAACACGGAACGCCATAGGCCACCTGTGACCTCGAAGCCAAATGAGCACTAGTGCTACCAGCCACACTAGTGATAGCAAACAATATGGATCGAAGAGACAGATCCCGGATATCCTTGATAGGGATCCTGCCCCCTACCAACCTTGCTCCCAGAACACAATGACGTGCCAGATACACGTCCACCTGCTCAGGTAATGCCCTCTGCCCTGTAAAAGCTATAGGGACCCCTCTTTTTGAGAGGCCGGTCATAAAATACACATCTTCCAACTCGATGGTCAGGAGCTTTGTACCAATACGGAATCCCTGTTCCGTGATATCCCAAAGACCAATAATGTGCTCAAGCAGTAGAACCTCGCTTTTCATTTTTTGCAGTTTGAAAAACTTGAGTAATCTGCAGGCCCTCAAAGCAGCCCGCGTACGGGGACTCCGTAGAGCAGCTATATCATCCATCTCATGTTCCCACTCTTTCCACTCGATCATGATTGCCGAATATATCTACAAAACAAAAATTCAAAATTTTCATCATTCCCCACGTTTTTGTGATTTCGGCAATTTTCGAAAAGCATTTTAAAACATGAAAACAAATGCCCATGACATCTAAAGGTAACCAATCATCATTTTTAACCACCACACACTTTAAATTTTACTAAACAATGATTAAAACATGGTAAAAACGAAAAACGTTTTGAGGAGGTGCGTGGGCCCATGAGGGGAGTTTTTGCAAATTTCTTTGGTCAAAATGGTCGATCTAATCAATGGTTAAAGTGTGGGCATCTTAACAACCATTTCCCAATACATTTTCATGAATAATTCCCCCCATTTTATTAACTTTTAAAAGGAGGCTGATTTGGTTCAAAATGGACAACCTACGGCTTTGTGTTTTAAATTAATAATGCTATAAAGATCAACTTGGAACCATACAATTGAAAGAGCAAAGAACGAACACCTACCTGGTTCGAACGGTGTGTGAAACGATCAATCGTAGCTCCGGCAGTGAGAAGAACAAGTTTGGCTCCAATTGAGATTCTCCAACACTCCACAAAATCCTTGCAAATGAAATGGTAAATGAGTTTTTCAAATCGATTCATATTTATAAAATTTCATTTTCATAAGCTATGGTCGTTTTGGGTTTCTCTAATGGTGAAAATGGCTCCACTAATCCCTGGTTTTTAGTTTCTAGCATTGCAGGCTTATTGGCAGTTCTAATACATCATTCACCTTGTCGTATTTATGAGCATAGTCTTAGTTCGTTCTCGAGCTCAACAATATGAGAATGCAACCGGGTAAATTTTTATCTCTTTTTCGGACCCATACGGATACGATCACACGAAAAAGGAACCCCCCTGGAGTCTCCTTTAAACCCTTTTCAGACTCTCTAAATATGAAAAGATTGTCGAGTGTTCTTGCTTCCTTTCACACTCGTTAAAAGGTTAGAAAAGGCATCTTTCGAGCGATAATTTAACCCTTTTTCGGTCTCGATGGACTACTGTACGAAAAAGGAACTGAGAGAGTTCTCTTTTAAGTGTTTTTCCAAACTCTATAATCCCGAAAAACCTTCGAGTTTTCTGTCTTTGGACTCGCTAAAAGCACACATCGACAGACCCATATGGGACCGAACCCTTACTTCTTCTGGTTCGTTAAACAAAGGAAGAGGAACTTACCGAAGGTGAGTTATATCGAGCATGTGTTATCCTCCTCGAGCTCGTTAAATCAAAAAGAGGTACTCATCTATCTGGATGGGGGAAAAATTGGAAGGAGCAAGCCAAGCAGTCTCTTGAGAACATCATCTAGCACTTCTTAGAGTCGCCCTTGAACACGGCACTTTGTTATTCGCTCATATCATAATCTGCTGAACCTCTGCACTGAGCCAATCTTTGAGTTTCCTTTCACTCCTGTGGGTCACTCGACGCAAGTCACAGTATCCATTGCACAATTTTGGTCCATGTCATGTTTTGCTCTTGTGCCCCAGTGTTCAAGGGAAGTATCCACCTCGAGAGTCATCCATCCCAAATATCTTGCCTCAAAACCTGTGTCAGTCCATGTACATTTGATCTACCAACTACATCTCTATGTCTGTTTCGTGTCGTTGATGGGGGATACATCAAGGCCCTCCCTCGACGAGTCTATTCCTGTCGACTTCAACGCATTATCCGGGAACTAGACTTAGAAACTAATTAGTACTTTGGGACCTGCATGCCTCAATGGCAGGCCTCCTCACGTTCGACAATGGGTTTACATCATTGACCTCTGATCAAATGATTCCATGAATGTTCAACTTCAGCTCACTTATTCACGTTCGGTGGAATGTACTAAGATACCTTGGGAATCACTGACATTAATGGTAATTTCCCTCGCACTTGTTAACGGTTTACCTCATTGACCGGTAATCAAGTGGTTTCTGCCATGTTCGACACCAAGACATCTATTCACATGGTTAGATTCGTATCACACAGGGATTGGTTAGAAGACCCTGGGTTGAGTAATTCACCTTGATACATGTTTCGCCCAGGTTGCGAAGGAGTTCTGGACAAAGAACACATACATTGTTACATAGATCCACTTTGTATTGGTCGTGGCTATGTCTTGTCATCTCGTAGATCCGCTGTGTATTCTTCGTGGCTACGATCAGTTTGGGTTATCAAAGTATAGATCCACAGTGTATCTTCGGTGGCTATACCCTTTTTACCAATACGATTATGGATCCGCAGTGTATTTGATGGTGGCCATATCTTGCAAGTCTTGATCACCCAACCATAGGTATGCCTGCCTTGGGTTTTTAAATATGTCATGATATTTGTCGGATGTTTGTGTGCAGCTTTTGTCAGGTTCTCCGAGTCTATACCCTTGCTTGAGCGTCTACAAAGCATTTCAGTCATCAATTCGCGTCTTCTGACTTCATACTTTGGGGGGCATTCTGTTACACATCAAAATTGCTCAGATAGATAAGTTTCGCATTATCCCTATCGATCGTCGTAAGTGTCACATCTTCCCTGCAACTTTCGCAAGTGCCGCAAGTTGATCACTAGTGTCGTAAACAATGTTCAAACATGATGCCATGATAACGACACTAAGGAGGGACTTATGACACCTCACATGAGAGATTTGAAGATCAAGAACTGGTCTACTGGAATCAAATAGCTCTTGACACCTGAAAGGGACCCTGAAACACTGATTTGGAGGGGGAATGCTCCCCTACTATAGCTGCAGAAGCGCTGGCTCTCCTCTACTATGATTCAAGGAGTGTTATAATGCCCCTTAGGCCCTTCTGGAGGAGCGCTGCTCATCTTAAGAGCACTGGCGCTTACCCAAGGCACACCAGGAGCGCTACAATGCTCTGATACCCCTTTTGGGGGAGCACTCCCTATTCTGGGTCAATTGTTAGCCCGTTGAGGAGAATAAGGGGAGAATCATTCGAGATTAGGAGGCAGTTGTGCTCGAATTCTTGGTTTTATCAAAAGATCCATGATCCAAGGAGAAGGTTCCCAACTGGTTCTAAACATAACTCAAGAGGTTATGCCCCTCCCAACCTATATAAACAGGCTCCATGATGGTGGAAAGGGGGAAGAACTGAACATATGAAACTTATGATCTTGGAGGAAACTGATAGTCAGCCAAAGGAGAGTGATCAGTGAAGCTGTTGTTATCCAGGTTGTGGATCTTTCAGGCAAGGGTTAGACGAAGAGGACTTGACGAAGCTGTCGCATTCGCATCTACGATTGTAAGTATTGCTGTCGTTATTCTCATTAATATGACACGCTTGGCATGTTTCTTTCTAGTTTGTGACTGATATCACATGAACTTATCATTTATTGATAGATCTGTTTTCAAGCTAATGTCAATAGAGTAGGAAGTGGTCGTATCTTGTTTTGTCCACAGACCTCAGCGAGGAGCAAAAGGATTAGAGCGCAACTCGGAGCGTGCAGGGACAAACGTTGATTAAAAGGTACTTCTATTATCCTCCCTTCTCATGCATTAGTTTAGATAGATTTGAAAGGAAGTCAGTGTCCACGTTAAGCATTTTTCTGTTTAGGGTTAAGGTCAAGCCTTAGAGGTGATCTACCTGTCCGCAGGGAGATTTTCCTACAACAACAGGGTTTTGGTGGGTACTCCCAGGTTCACCATTTCAGAGCAAACCCGAAGAAACATTTTGTTAAAGGAATGGGAGCATAACATCGCCGAAGGCAAGCAACAAGCCCAAAAGATAACCAATTCCTTAGAGGAGGCCTTTAATTCTATAGACGGCGAGCTGCTGGGCATTGACAGCGGAGGCAATGCCGAGGTGTTGATGCAAATGAATGTGGAACAGATCTCACTTGATCTAAAGGAAAAGGAGGAAAGAGATTCAGTCGATATCTCTCAGATGACTATGGTGGACATAGTCCAAGTTGATAAGTGCATGATCAAACCCAACGCACAACTATGTGTTGGCAAATGTTTAACAGGTAGCGTATGCTTGTCATTGATGGCAAGTACAACAGTGAAGATGGCAGGATAAAAAGGATAAAATCCCTTATGGATCTGAGCGTGTGAGAAGCTCAAGAGAGACAACACTGAGTGTGCATGTGAAGACTCTGCAGAGGCGCAAAAGTCCAAGAATCCCTTGGGGATTTGGAAGTGAAATCTCAGGAGGAACAACATCAAGGAGAATGTACGCAACAAAGCTCAATATATAGGAGATGCCTATAGAAGAGAGAGATCGAGAGTCATTGGATCTCATTCAGAAATCTCGTCAGCCGTCAGATCGGACAGGAGCAACACGAGGTTTACCATCGGGAAAAGCCAAGGTGAAATCCCAAAAGGAGGGTTGACTCATCGGGGTTTCACATATCAGGAATCCTATGAGCCAATGCATTGAGGCATTGAAAAGCTCGAAACCCCAACAAGTGGTAAGACTGCGGTAATGGGGATAACGGTCATATGGGCCAGGAGCCTAGCGAGGAGAGCTAGTGCGTAAAGAGCACATCGGGATTCAAGAGTTGGGGAATCTTGAGGACATACATGTTTCAACATTGGAAAGTCCGAAACCTCGATGAGGAGGTTTGGTTGCGGTCATATAGGGGGAGGTCACATGGACCACGACCTCAGTCGGAGGGCTCACAAATCCCAAAAGTAGGAGGATCGTCCATCTCAGGGGATTATGTGGACCGTTGATCCGACTCTGTTGATCGGAGTTTCGAGGATCGAGATTTGGAGATGTCAAAGAATATTGACATCAAGAATCTTGAAATCGCGATGTGTGAAATCCCGACTGAACCTAAACTGTCATATCAAGATGTGATCTAGACCATCGACCCGACTCACGTCAGCAGACCACGTCAGCTAGGAACAGGTGGCACAGTCAGGTAATGACAAGTGTCAGACTGATTCAACATTTCAAGCACATGTAAGTCACGAATCAGAGTGACACGTGGTAGTATTCAACATGTGTCAATCCACGTGTGACGTCAGCAGATGGACACCACGTCGGAGTTTCGAGGATCACGTGTTGGATATGTCAAAGAAACAATGCAACAAAAATCTCGATTTCTCGATATGAAAAATCCTGGCGCAATCTGAGCCGTCAAATCAAGATCACATCTGAACCGTTGATCGGAGTTTCGAGGATCGAGTGTTGAAGTTGTCAAAGAACATTGACATCAGGAATCCTGATTTCGTGATATGCGAATTCATGATTTAATCGCAACAGTTGAATAGAGATAAGATCTGGACCGTTGACATAACTCCATATCGGAGTTTCGCGGATCGCGACATCAAGAGGAAAAGAAAACAAAGCAACAAGAATGTCGAAATCGCGATATGCGATATGGCGATTCAATCACAGCCGTTAAATCAAGCTTGGATCTGGATCGTTGATGTAACTCCATATCGGAGTTTCAGGGATCGTGACTTGGAGAGGCAAGAACACAATGCAACAGGAATGTCGAAATGCTGAAACCCGATTTAAAGGTAAAATTAATAAAGCTCATCCAACGGCGTAGATTAACCTGAAGAAGATATGAGGGCTACTGTTGCACGACACAGTGAAACTGCTAGAAACCATTGATGGTTTCTACCAGAGGATGCGAAGACACTTCGAGATGACTAACAAAAGAGGTGAAGAGTCTCTGAGAGGAATGAAGATGTTCGTGGAGGCGATTGACAGCTGATGAGCATTGAGGCCTGTAACTGAAACAGAGAAGGTGAGTTCGACTGTCACAAAGAAGACAAAGAGTCTCAAACTACTAGAGAGGCTGAGGAATCTCAGTATAACATACAATGATGTTGGACACGCGGGGCGAACCACTAGAGAAGTTGAAGAGTCACGATGATGATCAGACAAAGCACTCGAGAGGTGGAGGATAACGACGTGGAGTCAGCATGCAGAGGCATTGCGAACATTGCATGCACAAGGTGCACAGAAGCTATAAATACACGGTACAGAGAAGAGATTGGGTTGTTGTTGATGTTGGAGTTTGTTGTGGTTGTTGTTGGTGAAGGTGATTCATGTGTGAAGAAGGATCAAAGTGCAGCAGTTGAATAGCATAGAAGAGGAACTGCGCAAGTGAATGGACATTGCGCACAAAGCATAAAAAGCGGAAGAAAAGACAGTGCAAGAGATGTGTGCATAAAGGCAATGAGGTAGACAAAGCAACGAAATGCAGCAGAACAGTGATGAGTCTGGTAAGCCATTGTTGAACATCATATCACTGTAATAAGTTTCAATAGCAAAGATTTATATTTCAGGGTGGTTGGGAGGAGCTAGGGAGGATTGGTGTCCTCAAAGGTTCAAGTGGGTGCTTGAACATAGGGAGTTGGTGCTACTGAAACTAGGGAGTTGGTACTTCCTTCTAGTTGGTGTTAGAGAAACCAGGGAGTTGGTGCTTCCTTCTAGTGGGTGCTAGAGAAAACAGAGAGTTGGTGCTCTCAGCAAGTTCCAGCTTGCAAAACTAAGGTTGTAGCCTCATTATGAATTGGTGCTCATATGTATGATACTGTAAAGAATGTAACTATTACTTATCATATAAAGAAAAAGAGGTTTTTACCCTGCATGGGTTTCCTCGAGAAATATCTATCTCTGTGTTTCTCATATATGTGAATGATGTTGAAAGTGTCATTGTTTATTTCCCTGCATTATTGTGATCATCATTCAGTATCTCTACAAAGAGTTTAAAAGAACCATTATTGTTTAAGCACGGTAACAACTGATTCACCCCCCCTCTCAGTTGTCTAACACTATGTGCCATCGACATCATCGATGGACAGATGGAAGACAGGCTGCAACAGTTAGCCCGAGAATGTTACTTCTTTGAAGCCAGTTGTCAGGCAGAACCGTCTCGGTTAATATCTCAGCTGGTCAAAAGATGTGTCGCCTGTACCGAGTCCGCGCGACAACCAATGCCTGGCACCAAGTGAAGACAGATAAGGAGAAATGAAGTGATTGCTCTCCTCTCTGTCATAACCGAAATTTTGTGACTATTGAGATTTTATCCTACTTGTAAAATTGTATAAATACATCACAGAAAGAAATAAACAGGGCTGGACCTTTTTGTGTCAATTGTAACAGAGTTTTTTACATTTGAGAAGTTAATACAAGCAAGTTTGAAGATTCTCAATTCCATCACGACTGTGTTACAAGTTTGTTTCTTTGTATTTCATTTTTCGTTTCATTTCATATTCATAATTGACATGCTTCGTTATACTTTAGTACGACCACTACTATAGCGAATGAATTTTGGTTTTCTGTAATTGTTAATTGTCTTTCCTCTGCACCGGCTATCAGCGGGTGTAAGACCAATCTGCATTTTCAGAATTCTACATATATTCTCTGCTACATCGGTTATTTCCTTACATTTTCCTCTTATGTTTATTCGTGAGATTCTACCCTGGTAGAAGCCTTACACTATAGACAGCTAAATGTTTTTCTCCCACCTCACACCTTTTATTAAAATATAATACAGTTACGGGAAAGAGCCTTTGATTTGCATCCCTATTTTTTCCTAAAACTGTAAAATCTCTTTTATATGACCAAATTGAGACAACACTTAATTTCTCTCTGAAGTTTTTCTAACTTTTACTGTTCCTCCATGATTGTCCCTATACCAACACAGCCTAATATCGAACCCGGACTATCAGACCAAATGCACATTGCTTTAAACCTTTTCGACACAATTCTTAAAACTACTACTAACCGGGTCGAACTGGAACGTTCATGGGCAGCCATTGAACAAGATATAACTATCTAAGAACAGTTGGAAGCTAGACAATGCCAATGTAGAAATCTTCCCTAGTTTCCTTTACCAAAGGTTGACGTTACCCTCTTCTCCATCTTTTACCCACTTTCGGATGCCTTGACACTGTACTTTTAAGCCTTAAGTACAGACTCAGGAACAACATCTTTCTGGCGCCGTTGCCGGGGACCGAAGTTACGAAATCTTTTTCCCTAGGAAAACGACATTTGTTTTTCGTTGAAAGTGTCACCCTTTGATAGTGAACAAAGAGTACACACCTTTTAAGGCTTTAATCTTTCACTTGGCGACCCCACAAGAAATAAACTGCCATCTGGTCGAAGGAATACTAGACAAAACCCGGATGGTAAGCAGATTACGCCCGTTACCGATCCCAAAAAAATTCTAAAGGCGAGAGGCTCTTTTAAGCCAACCGCTGAAGTTTACAAACTTAAAACCCCATCACTGAAGACTAAGAGTCCTTCCGAACCCTCAACTTTGCTCAGTCCTCTCTTTGATGCTAAATATTCAACGCCAAACTTCTCCGAAGTTAGGAGTGAGATTCATCCAACTGTCCCCTTAGCACACAAAGGAAAGGGCCCTCTTGAAAGTTCGTCGGCTTTTGAAGTACCATATTTTCTTCAGATGAATTTCCCGACTTCACCAAATTCTAAAGAGCGTGTTACACACTCGATTCCCACACCCGTCAGTTCTCCCAATTTCATCTCTTGCAAATCCGAAGAACCGAGTCCTCGCGTGCCTTACCTTTCCTCATCGGATTTTCCTCTTCGCGAAGAAAATAAAGATTCCCTTTTAATTTTCCAAAACCCCCTTTACAACTTTCCACAAACAACGATGGCAGCCATCGAAGGAGGAGGTGGAGGGTTTATAGGAGGAGGTGGAGGGTTTATAGGAGGAGGAGGGGGAGGAGCCCCTCTAGGAGGAGTTGGAGCCCAAGGGCCTGCTCCCCCTCCCAGAGTGTTTGCGAAAGTCGCAGCCAGATACGCTCCATTAGTATTGCCCATCCCTCTACACGATCTTCCAGAAAATTACATAAAAAATTTACCGAAATTCACCGGGGAGGGGGATCTGACTGTGGTCGAATATATAAATTTGTTCGACCAATTCGCAGATATCTTCGGTATCGAACATGAGGATGTATATTTGAGACTTCTTGTCCAAACATTCGAAGGCCAGGTCCGAACTTGGTTTCGGAGCCTGCTCGCAGCATCTATCCTATCTTATGACACTTTGGAAGATGCTTTCCTCAGACAATGGGGTGAGAGAAAAGACCATCTCTATTATTTAACCGAATTTGGGTCTTTGAAGAAAAAGAACTCAGAAACAGTCATGGAATTCATTCAGAGATTCAACAAACTGTACAATAAAATCCCAGCCGAGGTTAAACCATCCCAACCCGCGGCCAAAGTGACTTTCGCCAGAGCTTTCGAGCCGGATTTTGCACTTTTTTTGCGAGAGCGAAGGGGAGCCACCTTAAACCAAATGCAGGATGATGCGGTAGAAATAGAGTCTAACATGATGGCTTCAGGTAAGCTTAAAGCTAGATTAGAGACTGGAAACCGAGAGACCAAGTGCTTGAGAGAACAAGCAAGTCCTTCAGGGTCCAATAAATCCTCAGACGATAGGGTGGACGATATGGCTAGAGTGATTAAAGAACTGTCAAATAAAATATCCAGAATGAAACTCGAACAGGCCAAAGCTGACTCTTACCCCAAAAAGGATTTCAAGAGGAACCCAAACCCCTCGAACCAACAAAGACAAATAAAAAATGAAGATCAAAAAATACAAGCTCCCTTAAAGAATGAAAATTTTATAGGAGCGAACGATTTTCAAGACTTTGGAGATTCAGACAATGAGGTCACGAACTTCGGTGATGACTGCACTCAACCATATCTGACTCGCGAAGACTATGAAAAATCTTTAAACACGCCACAACCGCCTAATGAGGGTGAAGAAGGTGATCACACTGATCTCTGTGGATCTCAACCAGAAACTGAGATGATAATGGCTGAGTTTCAACCCCAGTACAACTTAAGATCTAAGAGTAAGCCCACCTCAACGACTCAACCCAAGAAAATCCTTCAAAGAGGTCAAGATTATGAGCCTCCTTCAGACGAGACCTTATTACCCAACAACAAAACTAAAGTGGTAAGCACTCGAGAGTCTGAGGTGGAAAAAGTTGGAACTCAAACACCAAAAACCGAACCAGTAAATAAAGTTACGTCTTCAACTAGGACCATGAGTGGTAAGTCGGTCCAGACAAATAAGTCGGAAAGGAAGAATTCAGAAGTCTCAACCAAAGAAATAGACAAGGTGAGCAGAGCTTTCAGTTTTGAAAATGAGTTAAACAAAATTAAGATACCAATCCCTTTGGTAGAATTAGCGAAAAACCCCATTTATCGGAAGCAAATTACCAAAGCGGTGGGTGTCTCTGAGCTAGAAAGCCAGTCTGATGTTATAAACTTGGAAGATGACAAACCTAACATCACCTTTGGTCCCCATTTCAAAGGGGCCAAATATACCATTGCTCCCTTTTATATCACTCTGAATGTGTATGATCGGTTGCTGCATAATTGTATGTTAGACTCCGGAGCTTCCCATAATGTTATGCCCAAGATTATAATGGACAAGTTGGGTCTCCAGATCACAAGACCTTATGGAAATCTGTACTCTTTTGACTCGAGAAGAGTTAAATGTATGGGGATGATAAAAGATCTGGTAGTTACCCTGGCGTAGGTCCCGATTAAGAGTATCTTGATGGATGTGGTTATCGCAGATATTCCCCCTAAGTATGGCATGTTGTTATCTAGGTCACGGGGAGCCAAGTTGGGGGGTTCTCTACAGTTGGACATGACATATGCCACAATCCCTGTGTTCGGTGGTCAGTTCACTCGGTTGTACAGAGAAACAAGATTAGCATATACAGTCAATGACCCTCAAAACCCAAACAACTTCCCTATTTACATTGCGGACCAAGATCTGGGAAATTGTATCTTGTCTTTTGACGATGGTTTGGATGGTTGTCTGGAGGAAATCGATATAGAGCGAGAAGAGTCAAGTCACATGAAAGAGGATCTGTGTAACACCGGGGTTTGGAAAATGTATTTTGACAATGCTTTATCTTCTTAAGGGGTGGGTGTGGGAGTGCTTTTAGTGGCTCCCAAAGGTAATATCATTGTTCCTTTCTCCTACCGACTGCAGTGGGACATCGATTACACTAACAACGTATGCGAATATGAAGCGTTGATCTTAGGATTAGAGGCTGCCAAAAAGCTAAATATAAGTAACTTGGAGGTATATGGTGATGCAGAATTAATAGTCAAACAAATAAACCGACAGTACCTAGCCCAGCATCCCAGACTAAGAACGTACAGAAATTGTGCTTGGGATCTCATGGAAAAAAATTTCTCATCCGTAAATGTCCATTTTATCCCTCGCGCAGAGAATCTACATGTTGATGCATTGGCAAAGGCAGCTTCAACCTTCTCTCCTCCCACGACCTTCAAACTAAAGTACCACATTGAAATCAGATACAAACCCTCTATACCAGACAATATTCGACACTGGCAGGTCTTTGAAGATGACGAACAAATTAAGAAATTTCTTCCAGTAGTGGATGAGTTCTCCGAAACTCATCCAGACCAAGAGAATCAAAATGACCCAATGTGGATCATGCAAGAGGGGGGAAATCCTGAAACCTTACGAGAAAAAATTGCGGATCATCATATGTTGGTCCTTAAAAGCAACCAGATTCCAAAAGGATTGATTCCTTTAGAAAGAATTTTTTATCAGAACGACGTACCTGTGAAATCCACTTTGCAGCCCCAACCAGAAGAAGTGGAGGACTATGATATAGGAATTGAAAAAGAATCCAGAGTGGTAAAAATATCCAAGTTCCTCCCTCCCGAAATGAAAGTTAAGTATAAAGACCTACTCAGACAGTTTAAATATGTTTTTGCCTGGTCTTACGATGAGCTAAGAACGTATGATACTTCCATAATTGATCACAAGATAACTTTGAAACTTGGGGTCAAACCGTTTAGGCAAAATCTTAGACAGATTAACCCCATTTTGTTACCGGTGATCGAAAAAGAATTTAAGAAACTGTTAGACGTGAAAATAATCGTACCTCTAAGATACTCAGACTGGGTAGCCAACCTGGTCCCGGTAAGGAAAAAGAGCAGGGAAATCAGACTGTGTGTGGATTTCCAAAACTTAAATAAGTCGTCTCTCAAGGATAATTATCCGTTGCCTAAAATGGACCATGTGTTAGAAAAAGTTGTTGGAGCAAACCAAATGTCTATGATAGATGGGTTCTCTGGTTATAACCAAATCGCCATGAATGAACAAGACAGGGAAAAAACCGCTTTCACCACACCATGGGGTACATTCATGTATGACAAAATGTCATTTGGTTTGATGAATGCAGGGGCCACATTCCAACGTGCTATGGACATCGCTTTCGTAGGAGAAAGAGACAAGTTCGTAGTCATTTACCTCGACGATTTGTTGGTTTTCTCTAAAATCGATGAAGAACAATTGATCCATCTGAAACAGACTTTCGAAAAATGTCGCAGGTTTGGTCTATATTTGAACCCAAAGAAATCACATTTCGCTATGCGAGAAGGTAAGCTTCTGGGCCATATCGTATCTAGAGATGGGATCAGGATTGATCCTAAGAGGATTGAAGCAATAGATACTATAAAAATTCCCAAAAATGTAAAAGAGATTCAATCTTTCTTAGGAACAATAATTTTTTTATGAAGGTTTATCCCCAATTCCGCTGAGATTGTCAAATTGATCACAGGAATGTTGAAGAAGGATAGCGGAGTAAATTGGACGACCGAGGCTAGAGCATTGTTCGCGCATATTAAAAAAGTCATAAGCGAGGCACCTGTGTTAGAAAGCCCAGATTATCTGAAATATTTTCTTATCTTCTCATTTGCCTCTGAGCATACTATCGCCGCGGTGCTCCTACAAAAGGATGAAGAAGGATTCGAACGACCAATCGCGTTTTTTAGCAAGAGCCTTAGAGACACAGAACTGAAGTATGACATAATAGAAAAACATGCGTACGCAATGGTAAAAGCGCTAAAGGCATTCAGAACTTATGTATTACATTCAAAAATTATCGCGTACATGCCTACCAGTTCTGTGAAAGATATATTGGTACAGCCAGACAGTGACGGAAAAAGAGGGCGATGGCTTGCTAAAATCCAAGAATTCGATCTAGAATTTAAACCGACCAAATTGATAAAAGGGCAAGGCCTGGCCAAACTCTTAGCAGAGTCAAATTTCAGATCCCTTGATATCAATTGCATGCAGGAAAGTGACGAAGACACAGACCTAAATGAACTGGATGAAGAAACAAGTCCAAACCAGATCGAAGAGAAGTTCTTATCATTGGGTTGGTATGGAGACATAGTGTTTTACTTGCTGAACCTAAAATGCCCAGATGAACTATCACCGTCTAAATGCAGAACTTTAAAACTCCATGCAGTTAAATATTGTATAGCCGAAAGTTAGCTATATTGGAAGGATCCACTTGGGTTCCTGCTAGCCTGTTTAGTTGAATCAGAAACTCAGCGCGTTATAGATGAATTTCATAAGGGAGTCTGTGGGGGGCATCACGCATGGAGAGCTACAGCCTACAAGATCTTGAGGGTTGGGTACTACTGGCCGAAACTCTTTTCGGACATCAATGCCAAAGTGCGTGCCTGCAAACCTTGTCAAATATTCGCAGGTAAACAAAAGCTCCCTGCACTGCCCCTAGTTCCAGTCAAAGTTGAAGCCCCATTTCAACAATGGGGTCTGGACTTCATAGGGGAGATTAATCCCCATTCCAGTGCTCAACATAAGTGGATCTTAACAGCTGCAGATTATTTTACTAAGTGGGTGGAAGCCATTCCAACCAAAAGGGCAACAGACTCGGTGGTAATCGATTTCTTGGAGGACAATATTTTGTCAAGATTCGGTTGTCCCCGAAAGATAGTTACCGACAATGCCCAGACCTTTAAATCTATGGCTATGATCAGCTTATGTCAGAGGTATAACATCGTTCTCGGCCATTCCACAACATATTACCCCCAGGGGAATGGATTGGCCGAATCATCTAACAAGAGCCTAGTGAACATAATCAAGAAAGTATTGGATGAAAATAAAAGGTCTTGGCATGTGCACTTAAAATACGTATTATGGGCAAACTGCATCAACACTAAACGATCTATCGACATTTCACCGTTTCAAATGGTCTATGGGACAGATGTTGTTCTACCTATAAACCTAGTGCTACCAGTGCTGAAGTTATGGCAGGATCAAAACGAAGAACCCAATCATGTAACCAGGAGAATTAATCAGCTGATTGAGGTTCAACAACATAGAGTTGAAGTTGATGAAAAGATGCAAAAGTACCAAGATGATATGAAAGCATTGTTCGACCGCAAGACAAAGGACAGGGAATTCCTTCCAGGTGATTTAGTGTTAAGATGGGATGCAAGAAAGGAGGAAGCAGCGAAGCATAGTAAATTTGACCACCTCTAGTATGGACCATTCAGGGTCTCGGCTCCGAAAGGAAAAAATTCTTTCCTACTGGAAAATATAGATGGAGAAGTCCTCCATGCCCCTGTCAACGGGCGGTATCTAAAGCATTACATGACATAACAGTCACCAGATTCAAAAATAAATAAATTAATTAATAAATAAATAAATAAATTCTTGATATATATATTTTGTGTACATATATGTATTTTCGTTTAAATATTTCTTTTGATTTTCTTTTTCGTTCATGAACTTTCGACACATTTCGAATAAGATTCATATTTGCTTTTTACAGGATTCCAGTTGCATACGAAACTAGCAGGAAAAGTAATTTGCAAGTCAGTGTCAGAAATAAATCAGCATAAAACAGGTGATACCTAGAGTAGTTTCACATTGCGCAAAGAAAGTGAAAGGAAAAGGTAAAAATGAGCTTTCTCAAAAACATATGTTATAAAAGAATGTTAAAGAAAATCGAGGTAATGCCATTCAAACCAAAATATCAGCCGAGCTGATAGATAACATAATTGTTTTGATAATCTTTGAAAAAATTAAAACAATTTTAAACGATTCACTAAATCTAAAAACAGTCAGTCAAAGCAAATTATCCCCGAAATTATCCACAAGAGTCAGTCTCGAGTTGTTTGACCTCTGTATTTTCGGTCAGTAAGTCGTTATCTGGCATCCTTTCTATCTTTGGGTCTAACTTTTATCAAGTCACCATCTTTTCGTTTCATTACGAAGGGGTAAAAGTTTTTCGTTTCAGCCTCGTGAGTTTCAAAACAGATTGTGGAAAGAAAGCGGGTCTTCACAACTACTCGATCCCCTGCTAAGCGAAGGAACGTTTAGAATGATCCTAACTTTCCTAGGTTTTTCAACGGCATCGAAGGATTAAAGCTTGCTCAAATAGGATTCCCTTAAAAAGTTATTTTCCTTTTTCTCCCTAAGAACGAAGATGTTGTGAAGGTCAAGAGAAGGTTGGTATCGAGTAATCAAAGTAAGTTGACAGACCTCTAATGCAAAATATTACACAGATATCAGCCCTGATACAAACTGATTGCCCCCATCTTCGCGCTCAAAAAAGTAAATTATAAGACAGGTGGTGAAAGGAAATTCAGAAATGATTGGCCCCACCTAGTCCAAGAGACGATGAAAGGAAATTTAGAAATGATTGCCCTTGTCTCAGCATTTAAATGCATAAATATATTCCGAAGTGGTGAAAGGAAATTCAGTAAAAGGGGCCAGATAACTTCATCGGGGTACTGAACAGGCTCGCTGGCAGTGAAGCAATATCTGAGATATCTGTAAGGCTGTTATACATGAATATCACTCTACTATGGTAACCAATGCTTTTTAAAACCTGATCCACATCCCAAATTCATACGAGACTTCCCAATTAAAAACATATAATCTTATTCTTTTGATGCAAGTCAAGAGCCGCAAGATCTGTTGAGTCTCCTAGGACTATTTCGATTGTCTTAAAATATACCTAAATTGAGTAGTGGGAAAGGGAAAATTGTGAAAGGGACTACAACTGTGTTTAAAAAGAGTATCTGATTTTGAAAAAAATCTTTTCAAGGTAAAGAACAGAGTCTTTTTCCCCCTTTGATCCTCTTTTCTCGACAACCTTTCTGCCTGATTGATCTTTTGACTCCATTTACCCAATATTGGCACATGGTCTACTGTTCTCCCCACCTCACAGGAAGGCGTGATCCCTAGTTGGAGCCTATGTTGGAGCCGCCCTTGTTTTTTTGAGCCTGTCACAATTTTCATTTTGATGCTTGAAATCTAAAGATGGTTTTCTTTTTTTCTCCGAGGTATTGAGACCTATGAAACTTTGTCACGTGAGCAGCGACGATTATTTTACCCTCGAAACAAGTCCTACCTTTCGTAATAATGTTTCCTCTTTTTGTTCTACTTCGAGATCTCGCAGGTCGGATACTATAACTCATGTAATTCACACGTCCCAAGTCACGAAACAACGAAGTCGTTTTAAATTTTCACTCAAGACCATAACGAGGGTAAAGTTTTCCCTAATTCATGATTAAGCGTCGTCGGGTTTCGCACCTCGGCGTTCGCCAAACCATAAAATTTATTGTCATAGCTCCGATAGCCGAAAACACGAGGTCCTTATTTGATTGACTCGTGTCAAGGTTAAGGTTAAAAGCTAAACCGTGGTAAAAGATTCTCTCGGCATTTCGCCACTCGGTAATATCTTTTTCGAAAGTTACATCATCTAAACCCCGACTCGTAAAATCACGATGCAATTATAACGTGATTAATTAATCACTTAATCTAAGATTATCTTCCCTTTAATTAAGTCATGCTATCACGATCTCGCGGTTTTGCAGCTCGGCATGTAGATCTCCAAGAAACTCATCTTCGAAGCTCCGAGTCGCGATATGGCGAAAGTAATAATTATAAAATTAATCGAACCTCAAATCACGATTACCTTTTATTAACTAAAGTCGATCTTCGCAATCTCGGGTGTTAGAGACTCAAATTGTTAAAGAAAAATTCCCGATATAATGAGTACCGAGATATTGATTAACATTGGCGAGATTGGATTAATTAAGCTAAATCAAGACATATCCTGCGTTTCGATGCTTGCATGATTCACGAGGAAGCCTCTGCTCCCATACGCCAACTGACGTTTAAACCACCAAAATTTACGACATTAATGAGGAAATAGGGTAAATCTATGAATATAGATCGGATTTTTACGGTAAAAATTTATTTCTAATTATGATTTGACAGACTTATTCTGAAAGGTACCGAGTTTTCAAATATATGTAAGAGTTGTGGTTCATTATAACAAATGCATTTCATATTACGCAGAGCACATTATATCTGAGTAAACTGACTTCTGTATGTATACGCAGTTCTATCGCAGAAGAGATAAAACGCAAGCTTCAGCCATGGCTCCGCGGAAAGCAGCAAAAGCGAATGTTGAGGTTTCAGGACTAGGTTCAGACAATGTCTTTGATGCTTCGCCCCAAAGTATCAACTCGGTCCTGAATTGGTCATATGTTTCAGATATTCTGCAAGCAGAATTGATGGATTATTCCGACAACTCCGACGACAACGAAAGAGATGATTTAACCACCAAGTACAAAATAGTCGTCCAATCCGGAATGCACAGAGTAGCAGCCAGACCGTGGTTGCTTCCATATTATGATATGGTCTGATGGGCATTGGACCATGTGGACATACTAACTAGGACTATCATGGACGAGCAGAGAGTCACCATTGGGACTTTCAGGCCAGAGCATTTGCAAACCATGTATAAGTTTCCCACGACGTCCGACTGCACATATGGTACCGAGTTCTTGGAAGAATTCAAGGAAAAGGAATGCTTACAATACGATAAGACCATGTCCAGTTTGATAAAGGATTGGGTTTCAAACACCGCGAAGTTCAAAGCTGATACCCATGACATTTATTCAATCGCTTCGTTAGAACCATAGTATAGATATGTGGCCATGATGGCATGCCGGTTATATGGGAGAGAGGACACGACGCATTTTTTCCTTGCATGGGTGCCTCTAATGTTTCGGGTCGCAGAAGGTTGTTCTTTTAATTGGGCAAAGATGCTTTCGGATAGCTTGGCCAATCGGGTCACAGAGTATCGGGAACAGAAGGGGAATGGGAAGGCGTCGTCATTTTTCATGTCCACGTACATTATGGACGCAATTTGTTCTATGACACCATTTCCATTGATGAACTGGAGCTGGACTCTGGCCAAAGATGAACCCATACATGTATATCATGCAAAATTATGGGAAAACAAAGCAGAAAATTTTGATTATGAAATTTTTAACTAGGTAATGGTGCCCCTGCACATCACCATTTTTGGTCACCTGCCACCCCATATCTCGAACAACATAGTGACAAATCTGAGCAGCATAGCGGACTGGTACGTAGAGGCAGAATTTTCATACCTTAGAGTTTTCGGAGCTTCTGTTCCCCCGCATGCATTGCCATTGTTCATTCCCGATAAGCTGGCTTGTCGCGAGGTCGCCCGGCAGACGGTAATTGGCAGTGTGAGTAAAGAGATTAAAGGGTACTCAAAGAAGGTATGGCCGTCTTTTCCCATTCGTTTGAATTCTTATTCTTTATTAGATTTCGGGCATGCCAAAGTCGAGGCTGCAGCCCTGGAAGACCTAAATTTGGTCTCCATCGAATACAAGAAGCATGATCCACAGAGGATCGTGAGCAATCATTTGGCTAATTGCGGGCTCAAAAGATTTGAGCATGAGAATTCACCCTCGGATGACATTTTCTGAGGAGCAAGGTCCTATGAAGAAATTCTAGCCCGGATTCAATCCTTGGCACCCGAGGAAAGAGCTGATGTATTGAAGTTCCAGGAACACTGACGTAGCTGTCTTCCAGCTGTGTTGCGAGGTGAGGGTCCAGGTGTTTCGGAGACAAAATAGAAGGATGTCGAAGGTTCTAAGGATGAAACTCCCGACTAGGGAAAACACCAGGGCGAGGGGGAACAAATGAAGAATCCAGAAGCAGAGAAAAAGACTCTAGACCCGCTGAAGAAATAGAATCCAGAGACAGAGATAAAGACTCCAGAACCGCCAAAGAAGCAGAATCCGGAGACAGAGATAGATACTCCAGGAAAATCTACGAAGAAGATCGGAGAACCCATCACATCAGTCACCCCCTTGCAGTCGATGCAGGGAAATATTGATGCAAGATGGATTTTCAAAAAAGAACTGAGGCCCATAAGAGTAGAAGAACTCTCTCTGAATGAGTTTTTCTTTGATAAAAAGAGAAAAGCAGTAGTAAAAAGGGAATTCTACTAGGAAGGAGAGTCGACTGCCAAGAAGTATAAAGTTATGACTGAGGGAAAGGATAAAAAGAATGAGCAATTCGCAACTGAAATAGCAGGGACACTAGGAGCGTATGCCTCGACGAATCAATTCTCAGTCGGGCTCCTAAAAAACCAACTTAAAAGAAAAAACTGCCTAATTAAGACCCTTGAAGCCAGACTGGCCACAACAGTAGAGAATGCTAAAGATCAGGCGAGCATGGGAATGGAGCAGGCCAGATTGGCTGATAAAAATGAAATAGAGATGCTCAAAACTAATCTTGAGCAAGAACAGCTGGTGATCCAAGATGGTCGGATGCAAGCGAGCCAGTAGAGGAATTTGATCGAGCAGTTGCAAGCTAGGGTGGAGATCGCCGAGAATAGAATGACAGACATCGGGATGTTCAAATCCAAGGCGATCGAGATTCAGAGCAGAATCTCTTCGGCACAACAGAATTTGCTCGCCAAGGTGGGAGCGATCTGGGAAAACTGTCTACTGGTCAATAAGGTTTCCGAGAACTTATCGGCCAGAGAAAGGGATGCAGGAGCGGCTCGGGTCACCTTCCAGGAGGCGGTAATAGCCACGAACAACAGGGTTTCGACAGGTACTCCCAGGTTCACCATTTCAGAGAAAACCCGAGGAAACATTATGTTAAAGGAATGGGAGCATAACATCGCCGAAGGCAAGCAACAAGCCCAAAAGATAACTAATTCCTTAGAGGAGGCCTTTAACTCTATAGACGGCGAGCTGTTGGGCATTGACAGCGAAGGCAATGCCGAGGCATTGATGCAAATGAATGTGGAACAGATCTCACTTGATTTGAAGGAAAAGGAGGAAAGAGATTCGACCGATATCTCTCAGATGACTATGGTGGACATAGTCCAAGTTGATAAGTGCATGATCAAACCCAACGCGCAACTATGTGCCATCGACATCATCGATGGATAGATGGAAGATAGGCTGCAGCAGTTAGCCCGAGAATGTTACTTCTTTGAAGCCAGTTGTCAGGCAGAACCGTCTCAGTTAATATCTCAGCTGGTCGAAAGATGTGTCGCCTGTACCGAGTCCGCGCGACGACCAACGCCTGGCACTAAGTGAAGACAGAGAAGGAGAAATGGAGTGATTGCTCTCCTCTCTGTCATAACCGAAATTTTGTGACTATTGAGATTCTATCCTACTTGTAAAATTGTATAAATACATCACAGAAAGAAATAAACAGGGCTGGACCTTTTTGTGTCGATTGTAACAGAGTTTTTTACATTTGAGAAGTTAATACAAGCAAATCTGAAGATTCTCAATTCCGTCACGACTGTGTTACAAGTTTGTTTCCTTGTATTTCATTTTTCGTTTCATTTCATATTCATAATTGACATGCTTCGTTATACTTTAGTACGACCACTACTATAGCGAATGAATTTTGGTTTTCTGTAATTGTTAATTGTCTTTCCTCTGCACCGGCTATCAGCGGGTGTAAGACCAATCTGCATTTTCAGAATTCTACATATATTCTCTGCTACATCGGTTATTTCATTACATTTTCCTCTTCTGTTTATTCGTGAGATTCTACCCTGGTAGAAGCCTTACACTATAGACAACTAAATGTTTTTCTCCCACCTCACACCTTTTATTAAAATATAATACAGTTACGGGAAAGAGCCTTTGATTTGCATCCCTATTTTTGTCCTAAAACCGTAAAATCTCTTTTATACGACCAAATTGAGACAACACTTAATCTCTCTTTGAAGTTTTTCTAACTTTTACTGTTCCTCGATAACTGTCCCTGTACCAACACAGCCTAATATCGAACCCGGACTATCGGACCAAACGCACATTGCTTTAAACCTTTTCGACACAATTCTTAAAATTGCTACTAACCGGGTCGAACTGGAACGGTCATGGGCAGCCATTGAACAAGATATAACTATCCAGGAAGAGTTGGAAGCTAGACAACGCCAACATAAAAATCTTCCCTAGTTTCCTTTATCGAAGGTTGACGTTACCCTCTTCTCCATCTTTTACCCACTTTCGGATGCCTTGACACTGTACTTTTAAGCCTTAAGTACAGACTCAGGAACAACACCATCTATGAGCCTTAACTTGACTTTTCCTTATCTTATGGTTTTGGTTGTCAGGTCATCACCCAGGAAAACATTATCTCCATCATACCTTTCACATTCACATAACCACTACCTGTGGGGAGTCATATGAAAGGATGCACCAGAGTCAACCAACCATGCCTCATGATCTGCATGTGTGCTTGAATAAGCCAAGTACACATCCTCTCCTTCTTCCTTGGAGGTCTTTTCTTCTATAGAGGGAGCACCTTCATATC
>ML795005.1:247636-258659 GCA_009831015.1 Picea engelmannii | reverse complement strand
TAAAAAGGTATAGGATGAAAAACTTCGTCTCTTAAAATTTTCATTTCAACTATAATCATAATTTAATTTCAACTATAGTTATAAAAACAAGATATTAAAACAATTTTTTTTTGAACTTTAAAATACCAAAATTTTCTTGTAAGTCCATGATAATCCTCATCTTATATAACAAGTACCACTGGAGTGACAATGTCCCTACCGAAAAGTTTTTGGTGCATAAATTCGAATTCATGCATAAGCTTGAATTACAACATTGCATGTCAACATCATGAAGATGCTTATACCAATATTAAAACTGCATTACTCTATGTTCTTAAAACTCGTGTTGCAGGTGAAGTGATGGGGCATTACTTATCAAAATTATTTAAAATATATCCATTTTCACTTAAAATCTAATAAAAATGATTTATTTTTACCAAAACAAATAAATCTATGACTCTATTTCTCACATAATCTACAACATACTCAATGATTTCAAACTGAAGTTGTGTATATTTACTGGATATGTTCTAAAATCAATTTTGATGAACTAAGATATATGGAAGGAAAAGAAAAAAATATTGATTATTGGAATTACTAATAAACAAAAAAATTAATAACGCAGAAAGAGATCAATGACCGGTCCGTGATAAATTTTCAGACAATGATAACCACAATGATAATTAAATTTACAAACAATTGGGACCAAACTTTAATGTATATCATTACCATGTCCAAGAATTTACAATCAACACACACACACATATTAAAGCTAAAAACATCGGTGCATTCTATTATATTCACAAAATGTTACAACTAGTCCAGGAGGACCTACTAGAAAAGAAAACCAAGTCCAATCCCCGACATAATATCAATGTTTTCCATTCAAAAAGACCCATATTGATAGAACAAAACAGAGGTAATTAAGAGTTCTAAACCGACTATCTATGACTTTACCATAAGCCAACTATACTAGCCGAGCTTCATCCACAAACAACACCCTAGTATCATAACTATATTTAGCTTGGTGACAAATAAGATGACATCTAGAAACCAAAGAACAATGAACCATTAACCTAACACGTCCACCAAGGGTCGTGCCTTGCTTGGCTTGGTGTCACACTCACTGTCGAGTTCCACCATGTCTTTCTGCTCTTTGTTTAGGTCAATTGGGTAGCTTGCCAGACCAGGAAGGCTTAGAGAGCCTTTTTTATCCTTTGGATGCCCTGGTTCTTTAGAGATCGATGACACCTTAAACCTAATACCAAATTGTGATTTACAAAACATATCAAATTTCCCCTCTAAAATGTGGATTGCATGAAGGATATCAACCTGTTCACTCCTATTTTTATATAGCGCCTGACTCACCATGCCCTTCACGCTCAAGTATGGTTATGTGATCTTGAAGTACTTTGTATCTCTTGTCCTTGAGTAGAAGGGGTCTTCTACCCAATCCTCCACCTCCGGAGCACCTCTCTATTTGTGATATCCAATAGTTGCTCTCAGACCCGCCCTTTGACTGCCCTCTTCTCCTCCTCATAACACAACTCCACAAATCTATTTCCCACCACCCAGGCTTCTCTTGCCACTTGAGTATTGGCCACGAGATCATGAATTTAAAATCAAAATAGTTGCAATGTAACTAGTGCTTTAAAAAGGGCCAAAACTCAGCTCATCCAAAAAAGTTAAGTAATTCGCTTCACATGGTATACACGTATATGTCATTATCATTGGAGTGGTTAAGCTTTGAATTTGCATTCACTATACGTGCATCCAACTCCACATGCCTTATGGTACCTGATATTGAATCAGTGATCCAGATTATTGCTAAAGATACCACAACTCGTGGGAGAGGGAGAAGGCAACAATGGAACTTCGTTTATGGATGGTCTACCAATAAGTGTATATATGGGTTCTGATTGAATATGCACAACCATCTATGCGAGTTATAGCGAGTTATAGAGATGGTCTAGTTGGGGTATATACAGAGGAGGAAACTCCTAAAATATATTAGGAGATAATAGACATGGAGATGAAAAAAAGAGGCTAGGCGAGAAAGGAGACATCAAACCATACTGAATAGTCATAGATAACAAAGATTGCACAGTGGAATGTTGATAATTGTAAATTCTGTTACAAATTTTTGGTTACAAGATAATTCAAAAACAAATACGTGGCAGCATTGGACTTCACATTCAATATATGAAATCACATGTATTTATTCCATTGACATGAATCCAATGACATCAATGAATAGATGTCATAGTTATCTAAGATTAAAACTCCAAACTTAGGTTATCTAAGTTTGGAAAAAAATTGCATTGTTCGCGTGATTAAAACTCAAAACTTAGGTATAACCTAAGTTTGAAAAAATCACATTCGGTTAGAGCTCGGTCACAAGACATCGAATTGGTCAGCTGATCAAATGTGTAATAAAAGTAATTTAAATATTATGAAAAAATAATTATTTTGTTAAGTCTATGTACAACATTGGACAACAAGAAAAAAATTTGTGGTCAAAAACAAACTAATGGATGGTCAACGATGAATCAAATGCTACACTCTTGACAATGACTAATAAAATACCACCCCATTTCTTAATCACATATAACATCATACAATAAACTCAAAATAACTATTTTTAAATATAAATGAGTTTGTATTCATAAAAATCTTGGCTATGCAAAATTGAAATGCAAGTAGCTAATTTCATCCCCACTTCTATTATGGGGTTTTATATTTATTTTTGGCTGTCATTTAAATATTATGTATTATATATGTATTTGTTAATTTTTGTATTCAGTGCAATGATTACGATTAATATGTCTCTCTATTAATGGAGAGCAGGGTTGGAATTTCAATTCATTTTTACCTGTCAAACAATTTTTTTTTGACGTTTTGCGTCTACATATTACCCTTCAAAAAACATTATGTTTAAAAGTGTGCCCTTCAAGAATAAATTTTTGATAAGAAGTTAACTCTTTAACACTGAAGATTATGTTAAAGATTTTAGTTAATGATCCCATTTTTTGCAAGGATGTACTTATTTCTAGAGATATATGGAGTATAATAATTATCAGTTGCTTCCTACACTACTACACAATTTTCACACCAAAGAGTCCATCAATTATTGGAAGATTAATGTTTACAGTAATTTCTGGTCTTCCTAAACTATCTAACAAAATATGATTATATAATTTATTTCCATTCTATTTAATGGAACTAGAAAGATGGATCATATAAAAAAACAAATAAAATAGAGCACATCAACAAACAAAAAAAAAAGACCACTAAAGTCCACTCCCAAATTTAAAATCCTACTTGTCTTCCCTGCTTATGTTAGGAAGCTATATCACATCAACCAAAAAAAAAACCAAATAAAATAGAGCACATCAACAACAACAACAAAAAAACCACTAAAGTCCACTCCCAAATTTAAAATCCTACATGTCTTCCCTGCTTATGTAAGGAAGCTATATTCATTTTCAAGGCTTCTCATATTAAAATAGATATAACATTTAAAAAAAGAAAATAGAGAGACATTGCAAATGGATAAAATTCTAGTGCTTCCATGCAATCATGTGGATATGGAAAGATATTATTTTGAGAGTTTGATGGAAAGATATTTTTTTGAGTGTTGGTTTAATATGGAAAGATATTAGTTTGAGAGTTTGATGAAAATATATTATTTTTAGGGTTGGTTTAACATGAAGAATTTTTAGATATCCTCAAAATTTAAAGAAGAAAAAGCCTCCATTGTTTAAGAGTCGACATAGGGCTTTTATGCTATTAAGAATTTATAAGTTACATAAATATATTATTTATTTGGGTCTCCACCTAAAGAAGTTTCAACTGTGTTCAAGGTTAAAGGAAGGAAAGGCCCCTATATGCATAAAAATACACATCAACTCGGCCTCTAAATGCATAAAAATAGACATCAAAGGATATTATTTCAACACTTGGTTAATAATATTTCTTCAATCTCATTTTTTGAAAATTTTCAACTGTAATAGTGATTGAGAAAAAGGTTTATAAATGAATAATGATATTATTCATTATATCATTAAGAGGTTAAGAACATGTGTTTCCTCTTAATACAACTTGAGTGGGCCTAATGGTTAAGAACATGTGTTTCCTCTTAAGAGGTCACAGGTTCAAATCAAGAGCGGGTAGGGTATGTATACCTTCGTAGACTTTACTAGTCAAATCGTTCCCAATTAAAATTTTCCCAATTCAACTGCAGCTATGTGATAGCTCATATTTTTACAGGTTTGTTGCAGCAAAAAAAACCTAGATGGTCTTGAATCTAAACGCCCTCTCTTTGAATCCTGTCCTCAACCCTGTTTCTATCTAGCTCTCTTCTTCGCACCATCTATAAATTTATGGATAGCTTTGAGGAATTATTCCTCATTACCTACACCCGTACCGGACGTCCACTGAACTTAATGACGTTTTATACCATTATACCTAATTTGATGGATACATGTAACCGAAGGTCAACGGTGCTAATTTGATGGAACCGTGTCAGCGTGTTTCAGCTTGTGAAACACAACAAAAATTCACAACGCTAAAATGACATAAAACCAGCGGATCTGCAATCAAATGCCAAGGCACCCTTACTGGTTGGGTTGTTAACTTGCAACGTTTGTCAATGGCCACCCACAGTCTCCTTTGGCTCCTTATAATATCTTGCCCGGTGTTATTTATCGTATTTTTATGGTGGATTGTGCAACCTAGACCAGTCAAGGTTCCAATTAAAGGTCGCCATGTTTTCATCAGCGGAGGCTCAAGCGGAATCGGGTTAGCATTGGCACACATGGCGGCACAAGAAGGCGCCCGAGTTTCGATCTTGGCACGTAATGCTAGCAGGCTAGAGGAAGCTAAAGAATCTGTAGAGAGTTCTACTGGGCAAGAGATAAAGATTTACAGTGCAGATGTGCGGAATTTCGAAGAGGTGAAGAAAGTGATGGACGAAGCTGGGCCTGTTGATGTATTGATTTGCAATCAGGGCGTTTTTACTCCTCAAGAGTTTGAGCTGCAGTCTGTGGATACTATGCGGTCTATGGTGGATATCAATTTGATGGGTACCATTCATTTGATCAAAGCTGCACTTCCTTACATGAAAAGGAGAAGAAACGGACCGCCGGCTTCCATTGCTTTAATGTCGTCCCAGGCTGGCCAGGTACTTACAATTTTGATTTTAATTTTCACCCTTCTTTGGGAAATGTTTTATTCTGCCAAGAAATCATGGTCAGTGAAACTTCTTAGGTTTATTTAGGCTACTACTCGAAACACTGGGAAAGTTAGGGGGTGGGTGCGAACTGAAAGCCCATTAGTCTGTCTGTACATGCCGTGAATGGAGGGAATGCCCTATATGAGTGGCCAGGATATCAACAAAACCACTCGAATGCGGTGAGGAGGGTGAATGGTGAAAACCTATTAGTTTGCCTGTGTGTGCCCTGGAGAGAGGGCAAGCCCTATCCGTATGGGCATCTGCTCAGTAGACCAAACTTGCATTAGGATCTTCATCTACCTTGTACAAAATGAAAATGCTCTTTCTGTTTTTCCCTTGAGAGGAATTGACCTCATGAGTTGCGATCTCCAGCGATGACATACCCTAGAACTGCTAGAGCGTCCATTATTGCGTTGATTAATTGTTGGAGACACCTCAGTTTAAAATGAACACAGTGGGTAATGCACCCCTTAATCATCTCTGATTTCACACTGGGATTAACCAGGTGACCAATAGTAAGGTCATTGGCTCATCATTTGTCTAAACCGGCTTTGAGATCGGCATCATAACCATAGTTACTAGATACAGATACGATATGTGAAAACGAAATACTTATCTGAAAAAATCCAATACGACCTAGATACATGACTAGATACATGTCACAAAGGTGAGCATTATCCACCTCTCAAAAACGACATCATTGGTGTGTATGGAGTCTGGACTGCCCATAATTGGTGGAACCATGAAATGGTTTGTATGGATTGCATGGAACCACGATGAGCAAGCATTCCATACAATCCATTTCACAGTTCCACCCCCGCCTGTCATGGTTTTGGGCACTTTGTTCATGCCTATGATGGCATTTTTGGGGTGGATAATGCTTGCCTCTCACAAATATGATTTTTAGGGTTTTAATGATGAGTTTTAGGGTTTAATAACAACTTTTAGGGTTTTAATCTATGTTTCATTAGGATCTGGAATGTGGGAATTGCAGTGAGAGGGGCACGAGTCTTTGGAACAACTAGAGGACATCCCAAAATTTTTTACCGGATTCCTGGTTGGGGATGGAAATAATATATATGTTCAAAAAATATATAAAAAAATTAGAATTTCAATTCACCAAAAACATGAAATTCACCAAAATTGAAAAATTGAAATAGAACTTCAACTAGTTCACTGTTAGTCCATTTCGAAGATCGTTAATTCAAATATGAAATGACTATTAGTTTGCTTCAAATACTGTTAATTCCACTTCAAACATTGTTAATCCAAATACAAAATTTCTAAATATCAAACACTGTAAATCCAAGTATGAAATTACTAAATATCAAACATTGTTAATCCACTTCAAAAACTATTAATTCCACTTCAAATAATGTTAATTCAAATATGAAATTACTAAATATTAGAGAATGTTAATCCACTTCAAAGACTATTTATTCCACTTCAAAGATTGATCCATTAATTCCACTTCAAAGACTGATCCGTAATGAGGGGACGTAGCCCACTCGCTTCACCAACACAGATACGTTGCGGAATTAAATTTCTTTTTTCTACTCTCAGGCTTATACAAAGATATCAGTCTTTAGAATAGCTACAAGGCCTCTGCTCTGTTGATGATTGCAGCTATGTGAGACATTCTCCAGCTTACAAACCTGTGAGGTCTTTAGAATAGCTACAAGGCCTCTGCTCTGTTGATGATTGCAGCTATGTGAGACATTCTCCAGCTTACAAACCTGTGAGGTGTGGATCATTGCAGCTATGTGAAGTCTTTCTCTCAGCTTACAAACCTGAGAGAAAGTCCCTAAGAATGGTACGTGGCTCCTACCTGAGACAGAGCTGGGAACGTAGAGATGACCTCCTCCATTCCGAGAGTTGAGAAGAACTCCAAATGATTATCTAGTGGAAAAACAATCTGTTGAGTTAGGACGTGCCTGTGGCTGAGCACAAGGTGAACATGTGAAATCCTAAAGTGCTGGGTGCATCGTCATGAGAACAGAAATGAAGATGATGTATTAGCCTCCTCTGAGCAGCAGAGTTGATGAGAAGACTCCAGATGATTCTCCTGTCGGTGGCAGTGGGAAAGCAAATCTGTAGAGTGGACGTGCCTGTGGACGAGCACTGGTGAACGTGTGAAGACCTGGTTCTTTTGTGTAATGTAGTGAATCAGAGCTATGACATCCCTATGGATGTGCCCCTAGTGGATGAGCACTAGTGGGTGTATCGGATCCTTTGTTATATATTGTTCAAGAGTCAGACCTACCTGTAACCCTAATTGTCATGTAAAGGGTACAGGTCGACCCTACCTTATTGTGTCTAATAATAAACGTAAAAGATAATTAATCTGGATAATATTAATAATAATAATAATAATAATAATACTAATAAACATATTATGTCTTAGAGAGGTCGGCCCTGTTGTGCCAATAGACACTTCAGTTGATAGGACAAGTCTAATATAAGTAAAGGGAAATCTCCCATTGTAGAGACATATCTTTCTTGTGAATTTGGAAGTTTCAGCAAGTACACTACTTTGGCAAAAGGTGCACACCTCTCTTGGGCGCTAGAGTTCTAGGGTTTGACCACCCTCTTGTGTGCTAGGTCTTTCTTGGTGGTAAAGGTCTTTCTCTTGAAGATAATAGCAAAGGATTTGGCTGGGTTTTCTTCCCTTGTTGAGAAGGGTTTCCCAGGATACATTTTGTGTTCTTGTGCATGGTGCTTCTTCTTGTGATCTTGGTTGCTGCAGCATTTATGTTTATGGTTAAATGATAAAATGGAATGAATTTCATGCTTAACCTAATGCTTATGAAAAATCAACATGGTTTCAGAGCATAGGTCTTGAAAGAACCCATTGCACAAGCATCTACCAAAACTCATCCTTTACCAGTCATCCCTCCTCTTCTGCAGAATCGTACGACCCTCCTAGGGTTTCCAGAAAATCCGTATGACCCTCTTCTTTTGGGTGTTTCAGCCCCTTAAAACTTGGACGCTGGGGTTACTTTTGGCGTAGAAGAGTACGACCTCTTCCAGCGCATCTCCAAAAGCTCTCAAAACGAAATTCCGAGAAATTTTGATTTTTGGCCCTAGGGTTTCTAGGGTGTCGAAATTTCCTGCAGAATATTAATTCTGGTTTTCTGAAGAAACGTTTTCCTAAATCAGCAAGCATTTTTGTAATATTATCAATTGATTATTGGTAGTCATAAGTCCAATATAATCCAGTCTGCAAGGATTCAAGAAACAAATCAAATGAAGAACAAAACATTAGTGGAAGATAGGCTTGATGGAGCAAGCAACTTCAGCCCCTGGAAATCAAAGCTTCTAGTCACTCTTGAAGAAGAAGACTTTTTGGATGCAACAACTAAAACTCTACCAGACACAGCCATTGATATGGAGAAGAAGATAAGAAAAGAAGATGATGTCAAAGCAAGGAAAATAATCATCTACTCAGTAAGAGATCACCTCTTGCCCCGTATTGCCAATCTGAAGACAACCTATGGTATGTATAAAACCTTGAAAGGAATGTTTGAAAGTGACAACACTCTCAGAGCTCTTACTTTGAAGAGCCAACTTCAAAGTACCAAGATGACGAAAGATGACACAGTTGCACTCTTCTTCATGAAGTTATCAAAGATTAAAGAACAACTAGAGACCATTGGGGAAATCATGTTTGATAGAGACCTTGTCTTAACCACTCTCCAAAATCTTCCAAAATCGTGGGAGCCTTTCATTCAGAGTATCAGTGGAAGAGAAGCTCTACCAACCTTTGAGCGTCTATGGACAGATTGCACTCAAGAAGAACTTAGACTTAGAAATAGACGAGTGGAAGATTCCTCAGAAGAAAATCATGCTCTTGCACTTCATACAAGGAAGGGAGGAAAAATTCAAAAGAAACTTCAGGCAAACACTTAAAGGTGAAAAGACTTCATCCAATACAGGATATCAAAGAAAAGATGCTTCAGAAATTCAGTGCTTCAGATGTGACAAGTATGGACACATTGCTAGAAATTGTCCAACCAGAAAGAAGGGAAAACAATATGCTTCCACTGCTGACATTGATCCAGATCCACCTCAAGTGAGTGAAGAGAAGAGAGAGGAGAAGTACTTCCTCTAAAAGAACATTGATACAAACTAGGTAAATCTTTTTGATCTATAATTTTATAGTTGATTGCATTTTTTAAATAAATGAAGGATATTATTCCTTGTACAAGAGCTCTCAAAGACTTGGATCATTATCCCTGGTATGGGAGTCCAAACCATATTCAAATTGTTTATTATACAAGAACAAGCATAAACGTTGTCCTTGAAAAGGAGATGCTACTTCAAGATTCAGAGAATCACTAATAAAGATTGACAGTGAAACAAATACCTTCTCCCCCTTCAGTAGTTCAGAGGGAGACATACCGTACTCAAAATGATCCAGTTGCTCCAGTTGATATATTCAGAGATATTGCAGTAAGGCATAAAAGGCCTACCTAAACTCACTCTGTAAAGAGGCAGAGAAATATACAATCTCTCAAGGCACATTCTGAGAAAGTAAAAGAGATTCTCAAGTTATCCTTCAGTCACGAGCCACTTCATTAATGTTGAGCCTCCTTGTCTTTGAAAAGTAACAAGAAGAACAGGTATGGCAAGATGCCATAACAGAAGCATACCAGTATATCCTAAAAGGAATGATGTATAAGATGTTGTTCAGAAACCAGAAGTGAAGTCTATGATGACCTCCAAGTGGATCAATAAGATCAAGCATGCAACTGATAGAAATGTCGAAGAAATACAAAGCAAGATCTATAATCAGAAGTTTCTCACAAACAGAGGGAGTTGTCTATGATAAAACACTTGATCCAGTAAACCCGATGCATTTCCTTTCAGACTACCATCCATGAGTTGGAAACTATATCATATGGATGAATTCTTGTTGAGTTTGGATTTCAACAAGAATATCGCTGATCCAAATCTATATTGTTACAGTGTTGGTAACAAGAGTATGCTTTTGATGACCTATTAAGAAAATCTTGTTGTTGAAAACAAGCAAGCATTCACTTCTGATTTTTATGAAGGATCCAAGTATGATTCACCACTTCTTGGAACAAGAAGTATGACGAAGAACCAATGAAATTTTCCTGAACCAAGGAAAATATACAGTGGGAATGTTAAAGAAGTATGACAGAATGCAAATCCACCGTGATGGATTTAAAGAAGAAAATTGATGATTCATACGAGACTAATCCACAGTTGATTGGATCACTGATGTATCTGGTTATCACCAGACTTGATTCATGCCATGTAGTGAATGTGTTTAGTCAAATCCATGAGTCAGCCGAGACAAACTCACTAGATAGTAGTAAAGCATGTATTGAGATATATACGAGGCACAATATATATGCCGATACAGATTGAGCAGAGAGTACAGTGGACCGATGAGCACATCCAGTTGTTGTCTTACCGTGAAGTTTGCCATGGTTCCCTAATGCAGCAGGAAACAAAACTCTGTGACCTTGAGTACCACAGAGGAGAGTATATAACAAGTGAGTATGCGAAGCAATGTAGCTTCACAAAACATATTTACTTAACCATGAGATGGATCCTATGATCTATGTCACAAGGTTCGCCGAACCTGAACCTTGAGGTTCGAAGTTCGGCGAACCTCAAAACAAAGTTTAGGTTCGGATGAGGTTCGATTCAAGTTCACTTTGTTCGTTTCCCCATATGCTCTCTGGGCGCTCCCTAATGGTAATGTTAAATTCTTAAAGTAAAAGTGGCATTTTCTTTATCTTTCATTTTTATCCTTTTACTTAAATTTTTAACATTACC
>ML795005.1:223575-239255 GCA_009831015.1 Picea engelmannii | reverse complement strand
AGAAACATTGGACAAGTAATGAGTCTGAAGAATGAGCTCCGTGACATGAATATGAATGATGATGACAGCATAACATCATTCTTTGTGAGGATCTCTCAGTTAAGAGATCAACTACAAGCTATTGAAGAGATCATTTCAGAAAATGAACTGGTAAATATAGTACTCAATGGTCTTCCCAAGACATGGGATGCATTTGCCGCAAGCATGAACACAAGGAAGGAGTATCCTACTTTTGAAGAACTTTGGACTTGCTGTGCACAAGAAGAATCAAGGATCAGTGCAAAAGAGAAACCCCAAAATAAATACGATGATCAAGCCTTCACAACAAGGTTCAAGGATTTCAGGAATAAAAGGAAGTTTAGCTCAAGAAAGAAGCCAAATCAAGAGAAAGATATGTCAGGAATACAATGCTTCAATTGTCGAAAGTATGGTCACTACAAGAATCATTGTCCCGAGCTAAAGAAAAGGAAGGAGACACATGAATACAGTTGCAGAAGAAAATGAACCTATAAAGAAGACTAAGCATGATGAAACAAACTTCTTCCTCTAAGACAAGGTAACAATACTCTTCATAGTTCTTGTATGTACCATATTTTTCTGTACATATCTTGCATACCTATTTCTAGAAGATAATATGTTCAAAGAGAAACTATAGTTTTGGAAGAACAACAAGACAAGGACTGCTATCACTATGACTATAAGACAAGCTGCAAGATAAGCTAAAATCAGAATCAATCTTGAAGAAACCTAGAAGAAATAAAGACAGAAAGAAGTCAGCAATCAAGAGGAAATTGGAAAAAGACCTGTGACCCTTTGCAGAAGGCAATAAGGATGCAGACGGAAGCGTGGACTCTCCTAGATGGAGAGAGCTGATTATATGTCCAAGAGAAGAGCATGCATTCATACATGAAGCAAGGATTAGGAGGGAGCTAATCCTAAATCCTATGATCCATTGAAGATGATGAAGTAGCAGCCATGAAAAGCAGTACGTGTTCAGTTTGACTTTAGAAGAAGCCTTCTTCGAAAAGAAGCCTTAAAGTATCCTTGGTTGACCATCCACATCTATGATCCTATGATGAAAGGAAGAAGCTGGAATCTTCAGAGCATGGAATTTATAGAAAACTCCATGGACCCAAGATCTAAAGAGAAACATGAGGAAGAACACGAAGATTCCAAGAAAGAAAGAGAAGCCAAAACAACCAGTCATTGTATCAAGAATCACAAGATTACCAGCTTAATATGAGCTCACTAAAAGCAATCAAGCAGAGGTACTGAAAGTTGTGGTGAAGAACAAGTGTATGAAAGACTTATGAATGTAAGCATTGCGAGTTCCAGAACTAGAAGTTCTCCCAGATGGAGGGAGAAGACTATGATGATTACTTCTTCCAGTAAACCAAATATACCTCTACATGATACACTATATCGTCCGCAATATCCATGGGTTGGAATTGACATCAGATGAATGAAAAGACTGTTCTCCAGAATAATTGAACAAAGAGCGTATGTAGAGCAACCTCAATGCTTTGAGGTATACCAGAAAGAGACCCTTGTATGCAGATGGAAGAAGACAACTTGGTGGAGAACCTCCAATGCACAACAGAAGCGTGGTGAAGACTTTCTATAACAGAGTTATTGTATCAAAATGATTACTCAGAAGTTTAGGATGATGGATTGTTAATCCATGACAAACTCTCATGATGGCAGCAGAAGTACCACTTGGATATGTTCCAGTTTGACCCTTGCCACGATGTTATGAGCTAGCAGGAAACAAAGATGAATCCAACAATGATATACTTTATTGATCAGAGCTATATAAAACCTTCAGAGAAAACCAATGTTCTAGAAAAACCGAAGTACATTTGAGATCAAGCATTACATTCTCCACGATGAAGTCCAAAAAAGAGAAAGTGGTTCTCCAATACATATCTCCACAGATGAGTAGATAAGCAGACATTTTGGTAAAGCCTTTGTCTAAGATGAAAGAGTTTGCATACTCAAGCTGAAGCTCGTGGGAGACGACTTCCTTATTGAAAAAGGAAGAGATGACTCCCTGGTTGGGAGGGAGCACTGATGTGTTATTGATTTATGGACAGTCATTTTTCAAGTTCGAAAAATGGTCCAGGATGAGAAGTTCCTTTCCAGCTCGGAAAGTGGTTTGAGATTTTTGACGGACAGGCATTCTCCAGTTCGGAAAATGGTCCAGATCAAACGATCATTTTTGTAATGAAAATGGTTCGATGGATTGGTGATGTACCATAGACAACGATTCCCCTTGTGGTTAACTTAGGGAATGGTCTAGGACAATCTCTCTTCTTGACGGTCACTCTTAGTAGTGGTCAATAAGACTGGTCCGTCTCGCCGGATAGTCATTCTTTCGAAGCTCACAGTTGTGAGCAGTTTTGAAGAATGGTCCGTTTTGGAGGTTGGTGCAGGACAGTCATTTCCTTTGGAAATGGTCCGGACATTCATTCCCTAGGGCAAATTCATTCTCTCTAGGTTTCACTTTGTTTAGTGCCGGAGGAATGGCCCAGATAGGTGAATGGTCCAGGTTCAGCAATCAGGGACATGCATTCCCTAGGGCAGACTCATTCTCTCCAGGTTGCACTTTGCTTAGTGCTGGAGGAATGGCCCAGATAGGTGAATGGTCCAGGCTCATAAATCGGGACAGTTGTTCTTCCTTGCTTGAGAAGAATAGTCCAGATAGCTCATCATTGATGCTTACCTTCTGAGGGCAGATGCTCTTCCAGATCTTACAGATGTGAGTGGAAGAATGGCCCAGATGATTCAGTTTATATCATAACAATGTTTTCCGTGCAGGTTGATACCAGATGATATGATTGTTATAGAGACTGTATGTCTTCGGACAGTAGATGTATACTACTGTGGTGGATGTGTTCCACTAATTGTGACAATATGTTATTGATCAAGTAACTGTTTGCTACTTGGTGTGGCAGTGTACCACTGGATTGTAGTTGTGTACTACTATGAATAGACACAGTTGTGTTCTATTGAATGACATTGTTCCGATTGCCTTGAAGACTATCAGTAGTGTTGGAAATGATTATTAGCTAGATGGATGATCAATGGACAGAGATTTCCCAGACAGAAAATGGTTCAGGACATTTATTCTTCTAGGACATATGTCCGGATTAGAAGAATAGCTCTTGTGTCACTCTGTGGAGTGAGTGACTTATCCAACATCATGTCTGATTACTCAGATGGAGTATGGTTTCGAGAGATGATGCAGTTGATGACATTGATAGTGATGATGGTGCTCATGATCTAGTCATGAGATAGTCTATACGACTATGTTGATGTTACCGGGTGAGTGGTATGTTTGTGCTCAAGACCATTAGCTTCAATACCTCCCTAGCTATGAGGGAGTGTTGATATTATGGTAGCTGCGGGAGGTATTTACCTCCACGTGTAAACCTGACGAGAATAGAATATTCCGGGAAGCAAGAAGGAACCCTAATTAGTTGGCTAATAACCCTAGAAGACAAGTCAACTCAAGAGGATAACTTATATTAGGTTATTATCCTCCAAGAGAAGAAGTCGGCTAAAGGAAATATTATATACTAAGTAAATAGGCACCCAGAATGAGAAGTCGGCCCAGGCAGTTTGCCAGTTTTAGTATAAATATAGGAGGCCAGTCTTCATTCTGGCAAGCATTCTCAGAACTGCAAAAGCAACACTTGTGCGCAGTGCAGTTGGCCAGTTTGTGCGCAAGTTTGGAGGAGAGCTGCCGTTGCAGCTGCTGCAGCGAGCAGATTTCGGTTTTGGCTTGGACTATCTCTTGGTTATGGTTTGGACTCTCTGATCAGCTCTTGTTTGGTGCGCTATCCTTGGAGAAAGATGTGCCACCTTTGTTTGGCTATCTAGCCTAGGGTTTGCTTCCRGAATGATTCTCTGTCAAGGTTAAGGTGCTCGGAGGGTGGCTTCGGCCTATGGTTGGGTGACAATAGTGATATTGTCTATGGTAAAATGAGCACATCCATCATATTCTAACAGGCAACACTTAGGTCTTTGATAATGCCTCGCGTGAAACCATCTTGTGTGTTTGGTTGTGATATATTGAGACCTAGTTTGTACATAACCCTCTCGGTCATAATGTTTCTAGGGGTATCTGGGACAAAAACACAATTACGGAGAAGGAAATCGTTGATTTTGAGGGTAACATAAAAAGGTGTAGGTTCTCCATATTTTGTTCCCATGCTCCCAACATGGTAGACAACGGGGAATTCTTCTTCACAATCATCTTCCTCATTGATTTGTGAAGGTGAGTATTTAATATCTCCAACCTCAAGATCTCCAAAGGTATCTTGAGGGGGTTTCAAATCCTCGGGGGGCTCATTCTATTGTGAAAATAAGGAGGCATCTTTCATGTTTGAGAAACCCGTGCTCCATTTCCTAGGGAAAGTGCTATTTTCTACATCTAAAATCTCTGGGAAGTCATGCTCTAGTTCTCCCATGCTTTCCTTATTCAGTTCCAAGATGTCATCATTGTTCAAAAGATTGACCTGATTAATGGAATCGCTAAACTTAAGATTTTCTTCAATATGGCAAGCAACATCCTGTGCTTTTTCTAGGCTTGTAGGATATCGGTTCTTGAGGGTAAATTGTACTTTTCCTTCTAAAGAGTTTAGATATTGTTGGAGAATAGTGCTCTCTTGGTGAAAGTTGGGCTCAAGCTTGCTAATTAGGGTGTTGAACCTATCATTGAATTCCCTAACATCTTCGTCACTTTGCTTGCAAATTTTGAGATATTGGGAATAAATAGAGGCCATACTTTCTACCCTACCCCATCTTTTCAAGAAAGATTGTTCCACATCTTCAAGGGTTTTGAGGCTTCCACTTGAGAGTGTATTAATCCAATCTCTGGCATTCCCGGTGAGTGAGACCAAGAAAAGTCTCATAAACGTGTCAGGATGCTCTTGTCCAGATTAATGGAATTCATAACCCTCACGAAATTTAGTCCAATGTGTGTTGCCATAAGATCCTACTTCTCCCATGAATTTGGGTATCCAGGAGTCGGCTTCCTTTAATAGATCATGTAATCCCCCTTGGATGTTAGCCAAGTCTAAAGGGCCAAAATGTTCTTCGGGAGACCATTTAGGAGAAGCTATAGGGATGACAGGGATAGGAGGAAGATAGAGTGTATACTGACATCCGCAACGAGTCGTCATTGGTGGAGTCGCAAGATAATCTTCTAGAGATTATCAAAAGGATGAGGGGATCACCCTTAGTGGAGTGGCCAGGTAAGCTTTGTAAGATAAAGGATTTTGGAAAAAAATGGCTTACCGAAAAAGTGTCGTTGAGGAAAATTGACTCAATGTTCCCGGGCAACGGCGCCAAAATGTTATCGCACAATTTGTACTTGCCCAAAACTTGGATGAAGCCAATGCCATGTTCAAACCCCATGGTGCTTCAAGAAAAGGGACTATACATCCCCAAGTGCCACATCACATGATCAATCAACATGTCATCAAATCTTCTAGCTCATCATAATCCATGAAAGCAAGTGAGTGCCCCAAACATCCAAGGCTTTTAGATGATGAAAATCACTAGGGTAGTGAAGAAATTCATAGGCATTATCCCCGTGCGAAATAAGGGGTAACAACTGGCTCCAACTCGGGTACATGTGCTCTTCTTGGGTGTGCATGATAACCTCATGAATGATCTCCACATCCAGCAACAACACTACTAACACCAAACTCTGGCTTTTACAAAGCAAGGCACGAGCCATCAATGCCTATGACACATGAAATCAAGTCTAATGCTCAAGGGAGCTTATTAATGCTACTCTAATGCTCAAAAGAGCTTATTCCTTTGCTACACTACTGTAGCATGTGCAGAATGAGAGTGCTAGGTGAAATCAATGAGCCAATTCAACCATCTCAGCACTTCATTAATGCATTGGCCCTTTCCTCTATGTTTGGTCATCATGCAGAACAAGGAAACATTAAAATTCCAATGTTTGTAGGTTGGAATCTCTATCACTGCTGGGCTGAACATAAACCTGGATACCTGCAAATCAAGGGTATTTTCCCACATATGCAATAATAGGGATGAGCTGCTATAGGATCTATGTCTCCAAGATTGAACAGGGCTGTAAGCCATGAAATGTTTCTTTGCCCTGCTACTAGCCCTATAATCTTCTCCTTTTTAAGAATACACTGTGCTGTTTAAATGATTTCTGCTGAATAGAGTTTGATGTGAGGCCTGAAAAAGAAAGCACAGGGAAGATGCATTCTGTCATTCATCCTGTGTGAGATTGTTACTAGTGTGGTTCATATCAAGGTGATAAAATGCAGAATGCTCCAGCCAAATAGGGAATATCTCTCCACTTTCCAGGCAGGCCATATCTCTTTCATTGGCCACAAATACCTAAGTGTTATCAACTTCTTCTACCATTGTCAAAAATGCATCGGGTATCTGCCAATACCATTGGATTCATTGCTTTCACAGAAATTGTTTGAGAAGGCTGGCAGTGAATGGCATCTAGCCTAGACAACCATTGTATATTAAGTCCTGGTATGGTCATCTCTTCTAATTTGTGATCAAGGTTCACTGTAAGTGTACTAGAGTCTAGAACAGGCATCAAACATGTTGAGAATCACAGATCGTGATGGCCAAGATTCCTTCATATCTAGATGATCCACTGCAGCCTGTTCACCAGTTCTACTTCTGTTTCGGACCATGTGAGGAGGATCATCTTTGAATGCTCCTGGACCTTGTCTTTCAGTGCTAATAACACAAAGAAATATTGAGGAGGAATGGTCTACAAAACAGTGCAACACTCCCATGTCTAAACCTCCAGCATTGGATTGGAAATGCAGGTCGACTGCAAGTGCACAGGTAGCAAATATGTCAAGTGTGTCAAGAGTTGGAGATCGTGGCGGACCAATTCGCCTTATCTGGACTCTTTATGGATATCTGCTTGATGGCTTTTTCTTCAGAATGGGTGAGGATGATCATCGATGAGTGCTTCACAACAAACTATCCTTCGATGCTGGCTTTTATTCTTCTTGTCGGTGACACATACATCTATCACCGAACTAGGGTTCTGCAAGCACTTCAAATATCTGCCTTTATTACCCGATTGGAGGCACATCTTTTCGCACTATGTATGTTCATGGGATGAGGATTGAAATTTGTTTACATTCGCTTGACCACGAACCGACTGTCTGGTTGCCTCAGATTCTAGCGCACTGTAACAAGTAGTTTGTTCATCACTTATGGTAATTTTTTCACAAAGAGACGGGCCCAAAACCAATGGATTAGCACCACTTTCCAGGTTGTTTTGTGAACATGGGTATTCAACGTTCTTCCTAACAGGCAGCATACTTATGCTATCAGCTTCGTCAATGTCAGTGTCTTTTCTTGAGATAACCCTTGTCAAAGTTGTATGAGGAAAGGAAAAAATTGAACTACCAGCAGATATACGAAGTTCCAACGGATTGGCAAGGGTTCGGCTTGATCTCTGAGTTGTGTTGTTGAGGAGTAAAGCATCCAAGTGAACACTTACCATCTACAGCTGGGACAGGAACCTACTTAAAAGTTTGATTGTCCTCCCTTTTAATGCCTGGAAATGACCACAGGATTGCATATCTGAGGTCCAAGTTGTGGTCGTAGAGGTCTTCTCGCTTATTTCCAAAACATGGGTATCCATCACCTATATCAATACAACCATGGACTCTATTTTCCTGATGAGGACCTGCAATAGAAGAGAAAGTTTCCTCTGTTTGTAGCAGCTCTGTGGCATGATCAGACATTTGTTCTTCCTTATCATAGTCTGAATCACATATAGTGGGGCCATCAAAACATACCATATATGACCTACATATGTTGTGCTCTAGCTGTAAACAAATGATTCTATCGTCTACAAGATCAAGGGAATGAAGATATGTCTTCTTAGCCCCATGATGCTATTCATCTCCCTTGTTTTCTACAATATGACTGGATCCCCTATCTTCAGGATGAGTATTGGCAGCCAAAGAGAAACATTTCTCATCTTCTATGTCATAGAGCAGATCAGTCATGGGAACAGAGCTGCCATCATAGTTACTGCCAGCAACAAATATAAGAGGGTCCTCCAAGTGCAGTTGAAAGGATTTGTCACTATTTTGCATCACCATGAATCCCTCCGTCAAACCCATTTTCTAACAAGACAAAATTGGATAGAGAGCATTCTACTTTCTTGCCATCAGGAACATTTTCAGATCCTATCATGCTGGTGTGCTTGTTATCCCAGTCATCATGTGTTAAAAGGGCAGGCTGCATTGTTACATTCCTCTTGTTTGGTAGCAATAGGGTCTGTTGCAGAGCTGGACATGCTCATGTGCTGCTTACAAAATGCCCTGTCTATCTCAGCACTGGGATCTGAATCTGGGGTGCCCTCTTCAACAAGTGCTTTATCATCTTCAAGAGAAGAGCTGGGAGCTTCTTCAATATGGTTTTGTGCCCCATACACTTGTTTGAATCCTTCAACAATGGGCATCCATTGCTCATGATCAATAGGCCCCATCGTCTGCAAAATGCCTCAACAAAACCTGCAAAAGACGATATTTTTCCTTTGCCAAGACTTTCAAATCCATCTCCTTGCATCCCTTTTGAGAGTTAATGCAAAAAGTTTCATCATATCATCTTCATGAATGATGCCAATGCTCAAACTGAATTCTATGAAGAACGAAATATGTAGCATGACTGAATCACCATGTCCACAAAAACTTGGAATTGCCCTTCCAATATGTACTAGGGTTCTCATGAGAAAACCCCAGGACATTTGAAAAATCAAAAGGAGCATACCAATCGGCTATCCATGGAGGAAATTCCATTTTCTTTTTCGTTCTAGATCTTCAGTATATGGTTAATAATAAAAATCTGAAATGAGCAACGATCACACCATATACCAATACCAAAGGTGGATTCGCCAAGATGAGTTTTTCTTAAAAGAACCTTCAAAATTGATGGATGTGCTCACCTCTACACCCAATAATATCTTCAAATCTGTAAGGAACAAGGGCTTTGTCCCTTCATGGAATTTCCATGTGAGAAAAGATCTTTAATACAACACTCTCACGAATGTGTTATGAAGTATAGTCTTCAAAGTTCTAGGTGAATGGACTTTATCCCCGGCAATGGCGTCAAAATGTTACCATCCAAATTGTACTTAATAATAAAATCCCTAATCCACAAGGCACAACACAAGGGGCAACTGTTAGGATTGTCACCATTGTCACCTTGACAACCTATCCTCTTCACTTTAGGCCGGTTCAAGCGGGGTATCCCTAGTAGGATCACTAAGGCCAAGCAATGAGGCATACGATGAAATGAGAGTAGCCTTAGCAAAATAGAGTTTGAGGATTTTTAGGGTTTTAAATTAGGTGATGGAAAGAAGGTAGAGATCATGCCAAATTCAACAAGGGCAATGGAGTCAAGGTGAATCAAAGAGACTTATGGAGCCAAGAAGAAACCCTCTTAACAATTGGTCTATTTCATTCAAGGATTAGGGCTAAGAGACTAGAATCAAAGAGGAAGAGTGATCCCTCATTGTAATGTCCCTTTCCAAATGATCGTTCTAAGAGGGTGACTTAGTGGTCTATCTGATTCCCATAGGCCATGGTCGATTAAAAAGAGGATTAATAGATTAATTATTTGATGCCATTTGGAGGAAAAAACTACATTATAAAGTGACATTGAGTAATTAAAAAGTGACTTGAAGAATAAAGTGAACAAAACCTTATAAAGTCACTTTAATCATTTAAGTAAAGTAAAAAGGTAAAAGGGTCAACCAAAAGGGTAAAAGGGTCATCAAAAGGCGAGAGGGATAAAAGAAAGATGAGAGCTCATTCTCTCATTATGTTGATGATTATTTTTGATATTGACTTGGAGAGCTCTTGGAGCCTTTGGGGTTTGGAGGAAACCCTTGTGTGGATTGGTTTCGGTGGTGAAAGATTCCACCCTAGCTAATCATGTTTCGGTGGTGAGAGATCCACCCTAGTCATTTGGTGGGGAAGATTATTCAGATCTTCCACTTGTTTCTATTGTGAAGGAAAAATCCAACTTTTTGCAGCATCTTGGGGTTTGTGGAGATCTTATCTCTAGAGGAGGAGGTCAAGTTAGTCTTCTGCAGGGAATATTGCTTGAGGGAGGCCAAGTTCAGCTGTGTGGGGTGGAAATATTCTTGTGCAGGGCGAACCTTCTTGAGAGAGGTCGAGATTTATCTTGTAGGGATCGACTTCTTTGTGCAAGGGGCCGAACTCTTGGTGTATATAGGCAGAGTGTTTTGTGAGGATTGAGTTTAATGATCAACAACAGATTTCTTTTGATAGTGGTCGAGTTCTCTAGTGAGTAGGCCGTATCTTCTTTTGAAGAGGCCGTATACTTCTGTTGAGGGTTGAGTTTCGATGTAGCGGGCGCATCTGCTTGTGGGAGGACCGTTCATCATTTGGAAGGGTCGCTCTGTACATCCATAGCTTCCAAGTGTTAGTAATAAGTCAGATTGAATAAAGATCAGATCATATCTGATATGTTTTTGCTGTTGTATTGAATTTGGCAATAAATAAGGAGTAGATTGGTTGAGTTTTCTTCTTGTTATAATAGTTGACGTAGTTGCTATTCATTTGAATATTTGCTGTTATATACTACATGCTATAACTTCTATTTGGCACCATAAACCATATGCTACAACACAAACATAATAAGAAAAACATAACAACAAACAAAGAACATAAACAATAGCATAGAAAGGACCTTTATAGTGGATCTATACTTCTTCAGCAAAGTGTTTGCATAATTCCTAAACCAGCAAACTCATGAAAATACCTCAGCAGCCCACAAAGAAGTACAAGAGCAACAACAAGGGTGGTTATAGTGGGTTTTGTGCATGCCAGCTAAGTGTTTGTAAAATGTCTTGAACCGGAAATTCACCCAATAATATAATAACAGTGGAAAGGGGGTTATTACAGTAGGGTTTGGGTGTGTTAGCAAACTATTTGACAGAAATCCTAAGCCAAGAAACCACTAAAACTTAACAACAACAAGAAGAAATGAACATCATCAGTTAGGAGGGATATTACAGTGGTATTAGAGCTGGTGTTCCTGCCAGCCTGTGTATTACATGTTACCTTGATGATTTCCGGGGAAGGAATACACATTACATACAAGAGAAGAAGGTATAGAGGAGCTGAAAACATCTTCCAATCAGAGTCGGAAGGAGAGGAAGACATGGGGGACAAAAATGAACAGCCATAGGACATCGCTTTGCACATTTTAAATAACTTGGCAAGGACACAAAATGATTTAGTAAGGGTACAAATTAACATGGAAAGGGGCAACAACAGATGGTTGAGCTTCTCAACCAACTTGTGGCAAACAATCAAGGGACTAATGGCAACCATGGAAACAATGGAAACCCCTGAATGCCGAACTCGCGAAGTGACGAGAACCGTAGATCTGAGGATATTTGGGATCTTCCCAGACCGTTGGATCTACGTTGCGTTCAGTCCGACGTGGACCACTCCGGGAGAAAGGGAGTGTTAAATGGGTGGAACCCCCGAACGTCGAATTCGTGAAATGACGAGAACCGTAGATCTGATGATATTCAGGATCTTCCCTGACCGTTGGATCTATGTCGTGGTCAGTCCACGTTGACCACTCCGAGAGAAAGGGAGTGTTAAACGAGTGGAATCCCTGAATGCCGAAGTCGTGAAGCAACGAGGACCGTCGATTTGAGGATGCTTCGGGATCCCTCTTGACCATTGGATCTAGACCATGGTCAGCTCGACGTTGACCACTCCGGTAGTAAAAAGGGAACTAGACAGCCAAACCCTCGAATGCCGAAGTGGCGAAGCGACGGAGGCCGTAGATCTATGGATCTACGTGGACCTATCTCGATCGTGGGATAAAAGGGGTATTGGAAGGTTGCTGGCGGGAGTTCGGACTTCGGAGCTTCGGGTGATTTCGCAGGAAGGAGAGGCTAGAGACTCCTAGAGGCTGTCAGTCCAGAGTGACGTGGCACGCTGACATCAGCTAGGCTGATGTGGACCCATGTTTGACATGCCACGTGTCACCTTGATTCGTGCGTTTTACAGACCTTATATGCTAATTGGAGCGTGACACGTGTCACCCATTGATGGGGCCACGTGTCATCGCTGCCCTTTTGCTGCATATCAATTCCCCCGACACATGATCGCTTGGCCTAATAGCTGGTGGAATACTCCGAGGCACTAGGAGTTCGGGAAACTTGGAATGATGGAACGCTGGGGTTAATCGACTGAAGGCCCGGACCCATTTGCCCCTGCCTCTGCATTTAATGTGCCACCACGTGTAAGTGTGGACCCTTCGGGAGTCCGGGGTTTCGGAACCCCGGAGGTTTGGGGTGGTGTATTGGATAAGTCAAAAGGGCCGAAGGCCGGAGCCACATGGCAGGATTCCAGGGTTTCGGGACTCCAGAGGATATGCGAGTAGAGAAAAGGGCATTCAACGTTGAAGCGCCGAACACCGAAACCCCTTAAGCCTATGCGTTAAACGAGGGCGAATCTCAGCCGTTGGATTTAGTGGTGGATGGATTTCCACCATAGATGCAAGAGTGCTAGGGAACTGCGGGACTTCGGGGAACATTCCCTGTAACCGCCCCTCCAACAATCATGTCATCGCTAAAGGGTGAAAATCTTGGTCGAGTCCGTGCCAGGTGGGATGGTACGAATGAGGTGAACCCACGTGGGTGCCACATGGCCCTTGACCAATGATGCCTGAAGAGCTTTTGGAAAGGCGTAACTTCCAATCCAGAGCTCGGATTTGAGCATTGTAACAGTAGTTGGAAAGCTCTCGACGAGCAAAAGATGATGGAGATCACGGGAAGAGGATTTGAGATGAATGAGGAAAACGAAATTTTGATGCCCCATCCCTTAAAAAGGTACTTAGGGGTTAGGTGTGTTACAAAGTGGTATCAGAGCAGGCAACAACACTTGGCATGTTTGGGCTCATGAACGAGTCGCATACAAATCTTACTAGAGAACTTTTAAGGGGTAACATCCTATCTTACTCCATTCATAAGAAACTTATTTGAACCACTGCTGAAGAGAGGAATGAAACTTTCTGTTGCTGTTATATATTTTAAAAATCTGAACTATGTGTTTTTAGTATTCCAAATAAAGAAGTTGACTTCACTTTACAAATTGTATGTGCTATTCATAAACTAGTAAATAATTAACTAACAAAAAATGTTTTATCAGCACTCAAACAGTCAGCGGATAACAGGAAAACTACAGCGTAAAGAATGGTGACACACCATGAGTTGGGGGGAAGCTCCCACAATAGAGAAGAGGAATCTGATGAGAGGAGGGCGGTGGAACCCCCTCCAGATTTGGTTGAAACCGTAAAAAGCCTCATGGAAGAATTACAGAGTTGTAAGGTTGACAATGAAAGGGTAATAAAAGAACAAGAAAAACAAACTGAAATTAACGCAGTCCTACTGCAAAGCCTATCAGATATACAAAGGCAACTGCAACATGGACCAGGAGCCAGTCATGTGGACAGACATCATACTAAGAAAACTCAAAGTCCACCTGAGATACAAAAGCATGGTCCTGAAAGTGACCACACAAGGAGGAGCACCTCAAAGAAGGCCCAACATGGAGCCAAGAGACATTCAATGGAAGAATCCTCTGGTGAGGAAACTGACAACTCCAAGGAATCTTCTAGTGGCAAGACTAGTTCACATTCCCAGAGGAGAAGAAAGAAGAGGAAACATTCCAAGAGCCATGACCCTGAAGAGTTTAAGAAAGCCAAACCACCCACTTTCGATGGAGAAATTAAAAAGGGGGAAGAAGCAGAAGCTTGGCTGCTTGGCTTGAAGAAGTACTTCAAAGTTCAGAGTCCATGACTACTCTGAAATCTTAAAGGCTCGAATAGCCATTTTCAACTTGAATGGAAGGGCCTCCATTTGGTGGGAGGACCTTAGGAACGTGAAGGGAATCCATGAGAAGGACTTGTCATGGAAACAATTTGAGAAGCACTTCAAGAAGAAGTATCTTTCAGAAAAATACTTTGATGGGAAGACCAAGGAGTTCTATGAACTCGAGCTAGGACAACTCACAATAGATGAAGGTATCAACAAATTTCTTGAGCTGATAAGTTATGTGCCCTACATAAAGGATGAAAAGGTAAAGATGCAACGATTTATTAGTGGACTGCCTCAATCCTTTCGGGACAAAATTGAATTTGATGAACCAAAGACTTTAGAAGACACTATCCGGAAGGCAAGATACTGCTATGAGCAATTCAAGAATAAGGCAGAACCTCATAAGGACTGGAAGAAGAAAAGTAATTTGGGATTCAAGAAGAAGGGGTTTAAATGCTCAAGATTTAAGAATCATGGGGAAAAGTTCTAAGATGAGCCTTCCTACTAAAAGTGTATATGAACAGAATTTTCCATCTTAGAATGGTAATAAACCCTTTGGAACAACCCTAGGTAAGATTGATAATACCAAGAGAGAACCCTTGAAATGTTAGGGTTGTGGAGAAGAACATCTACTGAGGGACTGCCCACATAGGCAACAGGACAATAGGAGGGTCTACAACATCCAAGAGGCTACCACAGTCAATGATGTGGCTAGGAGCATGCCACAAATTTATTTAGCCTTGGATAATAGACAAGCTGACCACCAAGCTTCAGTGGTGGAGATGGAAGGTATGATTGCCAACCATTTAGTTTCCATTTTAATTGACCCTGGTTCTAATCTGAGTTATGTTTCCCCTCAAACTGTTGAGAAATGTAAATTGCAGCAAGTAAAACATGTTAAATCATGGCTGGTACAATTAGCTACTGGAACCAAAAGAAAGGTAACAGAGGTCATACCAACATGCCAATTCATTATGAATGGATTACCCACCCAAGCAACCCTAAACATGCTCCCTTTAGGATCCTATCACCTGCTGATTGGCTACCCATAAAACCAAGTTGGACTGTTACAATAAAACTCTGGAGTGTGAAGATGAAGAAGGGAGAAAAATAACCCTACGAGGAATTCAAAAGCCTATCTCAGTGAGACAAATATCAACCCTTCAAGTAAAGAAGTATTGCAGAAAAGGATGTCCTTTGTATGCAATACAAGTGTTGAACTCTGTTGAGAACAATAAACCAAGCCTAGAGGACCACCCCGTATTAAGAGAGTATAAATATGTGTTTCTAGAAGAGGTACTAGGTCTACCTCCAAGAAGAGATATTGACTTTTCAATAGAACTTGTACCAGGAGCGGTACTAGTGTCTAGAGCACCCTATAGAATGAGTACACCAGAGCTAGTTGAGCTCAAACTACAACTAAAGGAGATGTTGGACAAAGGCTACATTCGGCCTAGTGTGTCTCCATGGGGAGCACCAACCTTGTTTGTGAAAAAGAAGGATGGCACACTCAGGTTGTGCATAGACTATAGACAACTCAATAAGATGACCATTAAGAATAAGTATCCCTTGCCAAGGATCGATGACTTATTTGACCTGTTATCCCCTAGCCTAGGGATAACTAAGGAGATTATTGTTAATGTTTATGCCATTATTATAGTTCTTTGCATTTCATTAGATAAGAGCATAATAAGAACAAGATCACTGAGAAATACACATTCACAAGAGACACAACATTTATCCTGGGAAACCCTCTAGGGGAAGAAAACCCAGC
>ML795005.1:197352-211406 GCA_009831015.1 Picea engelmannii | reverse complement strand
GCCTTTCTTTTCTAAAGCTGAAATGGAGAGTAGGTTCTTGGTCAAACCTGGTACATATAGTACGTCCTTCATCTTCAATGAATTCCCTGAATTCAATTTGTGGTTTGATTCTCCCACTCCCTTGATGGAATATTGGTAATCATTTCCAAGTGTCACTTTCTGAGAAAACTTCTTTTCTGAGATACAAGAGAGAATGTTTCTTTGTCCCGTCATGTGCTTGGATGCACCACTATCAATAAGCCAAGTGTCCTCTCCAGGTGTTACAGATCCCGAGAGGGCCGAGATTAAGACATGGTCTTTGATCTGCTCTTTTATCATCTTTGCAGGTGGCTCTTCATCTTCGACTACATGGGCATGGTGCCTCTTATGTTTTCTCTTGTATTCTTCTTGTCTGGCTGGACAAAACTTCGCAATATGTCCCATCTTGTCACAATGATAGCATTGTACAGATGAGTAGTCTCTTTCCTTTCGTTGTCCTTTCTTCTGAAATCTCCTTGGATGAGATTCTTTATGATTGAATTTGTTTGACTGTTGAGGCTCTTTATGAGTCTCCTTTTGGAAGTAGGGTTTCATCCTTCTTCCTTTGGTGTGAGTAGCTAGGGCTTGATCATCATCTCTTGCTAGTAACGCTTCACGATTCGCTACTCTTGTTTCTTCTTGGATGCACTCTTCCCATAGACCATCAAACAAGATTTTCTCTGTTCTGGCACAAATCGTTTGGATGAATGCATCCCAAGGTCTTGTGAGACCATTTAGGGTTGTCATCACAAGTTCGTCTTCGTCTATAGTATCTCCGATTGCTTCTAGTTCTTTGAATTGAGATATTCTGGAGAAATATTCCTGAATAGTTTCTCCTTTCTGCATCCTTGTATTCTTCAGTTGAGTTCTTAGATTCATCTTTCGGTTTATGTTCTTTCCTTCATATAGTTTGGTCAAGGCATCAAACATTTATTTCAGAGTCTTCTTAGATGACACATAAGGAATCAAGTGGTCTTTGATTGAATCTGCAATGATTCTTTTGGCCCTGATTGTGTCCTTTTGATGCTTTGCCTTTTCTGCAGCATCGGCGGGTTTTGACACTTCTTCTTTGACGAATCTTGCTAAGTCATTCTCTTCAAGAATGAGCCCAATCCTATACTTCCAGGCATAGAAGTTTTCCACTCCTTTTAGCTTGTCAACAAGTTTAACTCTTGCAGACATCTTTTACCTGGAGCTAGGAAAATGACCGAAAAATGAAAGTGCTCAAAATCAAAATCTGAACTTACCAGGAGGTGCGCTTGGCTGAGGCGAGTAGCCTGGTGTGTTTGGATCTGAGAAAATCCAACATTTGCTCCTCCAAACTTGATCTGCGGATTTCTGGACTGGTGCTTCTGGTTTTTTGGTACCTCTGGTACTTTTGGTACACTGGTTTTCTGATACTTTGTGAAACTAGGGTTTCACTTTCCGGGAGATCCAGCCATTGAAAATGTGCGTTGAGAGTGCCAAAGTAATCCTTGGGGGAGGGCACACTTTTCTAGGTGGTTTTAGGGTTGAAAAGCTGCACCATCAAAAAACCCTAATTTGCATGTACGACAACAATGACATTTTTCACTCTTGTGAAAGATGCTTCCTTCAGCTTGGCTCTGATACCATGTTAATGTTTAAGCCATTATTATAGTTCTTTGCGTTTCAATAGATAACAATAGCATAATACAAGATCACTGAGAAATACACAATCACAAGAGACACATCATTTATCCTGGGAAACCCTCTAGGGGAAGAAAACCCAGCAAAACTTCCTTATTATAGATAGCCAATACAATGCCAAGAGATAACTCAAACTAATACATAAGATCCTCTCCCAAAGATGTGCCACTCTCTCTCCTTCTTCTCTAACTGCAGTTCCGAAACTTGTCTCTCAATGAGCAAGTGAGTTGTGTGTCTAAGTGAGGCGCTAGCCTCCTTATTTATACAAGACTGGCACGTGTGAAGTGTCTCTTCACTGGCACGACCGACTTCTCCAACTGAGTGGTTATAACCACCTTTATTATATTTCGGGGCCTCTTAATATATTCTGGGGCCGACTTCTTCTTTTGCCTTTTACAATTACATTATGACCAATCCGCAAAAGGGGATTTGAATTTTGGTCCTTTTACAATAGCCGACATGATCAATCCACAATGGGGATTGATCCAATGAATAATATATCAAATAATAATAAGAATACAGTTTGCAGCTACATTATTTTAACAATGATTTCAATGGTTAATGATTCTTAGTCATTTTGAAGCTATTTTCAAGGCATTTAATGTGAAGTATTGCTCTATAATGATTGCTGTTATAAATTTTCTGTTTACTTCATCATATTCAACAAATTGCTTTTCTCAAGAAAGTCCATGGTTTTATGAAATGCTAACCAGCAAGTGTACTTGCAAATATATCTAGTTTCTTGTTGCTTTGTTCCGGGCAGGTACACTTTGACATATTATCTTTTCATTGGTTATAAAACCGGACTTTCTGATCGGTGGTGACTTGTGAGAGGGGATCTTTATCTAGCCACTTTGACTTTGCCTTCTCAAACCCTAGGTCACCGGGGATGTCTCCCCTAGGCCTACCACCCTAAATAGAAAGAGACATCCTATTGAGGTGACAGTGATAGGATAGTCTCCCATTACGCCAATTTGCTCTCCTTTAACCTTTTCTTCTATCAAAGTACAAATTGCACGATAACATGACCAATTAAGGGGTGCTACAATTTTCTCCAAGATTGACTTAAGGTCGAGATACCATCAAGTCCGAATTAAGGATGAAGACATCCACAAAACAACCTTTAGGACAAGATATGGGCACTATGAATTTGTGGTGGTGCCATTTGGGCTTACCAACACACCAACCACTTTTATGTGCTTAATGAATAATGTACTCAATAAGTTCTTGGATAGATTTGTGTTGGTTTTCATTGATGATATCCTAATCTATTCTAAGAGTAGGGAAGAGCATGAAGAACATCTCAAGTTAGTGCTTCAAGTGCTAAGAGAACATCAACTCTATGCTAAGTTTAGTAAGTGTGACTCTTTCCAAAAACAAGTCCATTACTTAGGCCATGTTATTTTTGAAGGAGTGGCAGTTGATCCTGACAAGATCAAATCCATTATGGATTGGCCTACCCCAAAGGGTATCTGATATCAGATCCTTTATGGGCTTCACAGGATACTATAGAAGGTTCATAAAGGGATTTTCTAAGATCGGTTGCCCAATCACTTCCCTTTGAAAAAGGGAGTTAAATTCATTTGGACATCGGAATGTGAAGAGAGATTCCGACAGCTGAAATACCTTCTAACCAATGCACCTGTGCTGAAGATTGCAGACCCAAACAAGGACTTCCTTGTGTGTACAAATGCTTGCAAGGAAGGGCTCGAAGGAGTCCTTATGCAAGAAGGACATGTGATTTGCTACGAATCCAAAAAATTGAATGAGCATGAAATCAATTATGTGACCGACGATTTGGAATTGGCTGCCATAGTACATGCTTTAAAAATGTGGAGGCATTACCTCCTAGGTAGAAGATTTGTGCTTATGACAAACCATAGTGGGTTGAGATATTTGTTTGATTAACCAAAACTCAATGCTAGACAAGCTAGATTGATGGCTCTCCTTAGTGAGTTTGATTTTGAAATCAAACATATCAAAGGAAAAGAAAATAGGGTGGCTGATGCCCTTAGTAGAAGTATGAAAGTGATTCACTTGGCAACTGTAAGCACTTGTGAATCAAACGTCAAGGAGAGAGTCAAAAGTGCACAAGAAACATATGCATTTTTCAAGACTATGAAATCATACTTAGAGCAAGAGCCCACAGGGTTGAAGTATGAGGGCTATCAATTGCTGAATGATGGCCCGCTAACTTAAAAAGGTAGGTTGTATATTACAAATTGTGACGACTTGAAGAGGTTCATAATGGATGAACTACACAAAAGACCATATACCGGTCATCCTGGTTATCAGAAAATGATCACAACCACTAGGAAACTATTTTATTGGCCCGGATTGAAAAATGACATAGCTGATTACTTAGCTAAATGTCTATAATGTCAGCAGGTTAAGGCAGAGCAACGACATCCGACAGGGATGTTGCAGCCCCTACCAATCCCAAAATGGAAGTGGGAAACCATCTCCATGGATTTCATCACAGGGTTACCAAAATCAACCAAGCAGAATGATGCCATTATGGTAGTTGTGGACAAACTGAGCAAGGCTGCTCACTTTATTCCTGTCAAATCAACTTGCAAGGAAATAGATATTGCCAGTTTTTTCATGAAAGAAATATTTAGACTGCATGACATGCCTAAGGAAATCATATCTGATAGAGATACATAATTTACTTCAAATATTTGGAAATCTCTGTTTGCTGGTTTTGAAACTAAATTGTTATTTAGTACAACCTATTACCCTCAAACTGATGGGCAGACAGAGAGGGTAAACCAAGTGTTAGAGGACATGTTAAAGATGCATGTAATGCATCAGCCCAAGAAGTGGGAAGACTACCTACCACTGGTAGAGTTTGCTTATAACAATGGCTATCAAGCGTCATTGAAGATGAGTCCTTTTGAGGCCCTCTATGGTAGACAATGCAATATTCCAATTAGCTGGAATAACCCAGTAGACAAAATTACAATCAGGCCAGATATGCTAAAGGAAATGGAACAACAAGTAGTTCATATAAAACAAAATCTGAAAATAGCGCAGGATAGACAGAAAAGCTATGCAGACAGAAAAATGACTCCTAGAGAGTTCAAAGCAGGGGATCATGTATATCTCCGAGTTAGGCCCATAAAAAGTTCCTTGAGAATGGGAGCCTGTGCCAAGCGGGCACCTCGGTATTGTGGACCCTTTGAAATTTTGGATAGAGTGGGACCTGTAGCATATAGACTAGCACTTCCTCCCACAATGAAGGCACATAATGTTTTCCATGTTTCGTTACTGAAGAAATATGTACATGATTCTAATCATATAATTGATTGGTCTGTGATTCATGTGGAACCAGAGGGAGAATTCCTGCCAGAGCCATAATGCATAATAGACAGGAAGGAAATCCCACTCAGGAACAAAACCATTGCACAGGTCAAGGTGTAGTGGAAACACTTTGGTCCAGATGAAGCTACATGGGAAATGTAGGATGCCATGAAACATGCATACCCATTTTTGTTTACTTCTGTACATACAGAGCACATCGACAGGTAGAACATTGAGGACGATGTTCCTTTAAGGGGGAGGGGATTGTAATACCCCTGTTTCCCCCAGCTTGTAAATATAACTATAACCTGCCAAAAGACTATGGGCAGACTGAATATGTGTGGATGTTGGAATTGATGAACCTTTTTATTATAAAAGGTAATGTATATATATGAAACATGCATACCCATTTTTGTTTACTTCTGTACATACGGAGCACATCGACAGGTAGAACATCGAGGACGATGTTCCTTTAAGGGGGAGGGGATTGTAATACCCCTGTTTCCCCCAACTTGTAAATATAACTATAACCTGCCAAAAGACTATGGGCAGACTGAATATGTGTGGATGGTGGATTTGATGAACCTTTTTATTATAAAAGGTAATATGTGTGGATGTTGGAATTAATATATATACATTACTTTTTATAATAAAAAGGTTCATCAATTCCAACATCCACACATATTCAGTCTGCCCATAGTCTTTAGGTAGGTTATAGTTATATTTACAAGCTGGGGGAAACAGGGGTATTACAATCCCCTCCCCCTTAAAGGAACATCGTCCTCGATGTTCTACCTACCGATGTGCTCTGTATGTACAGAAGTAAACAAAAATGGGTATGCCTATTTCATTGCATCCTCCATTTCCCATGTAGCTTCATCTGGACCAAAGTGTTTCCACTACACCTTGACCTGTGCAATGGTTCTGTCCTGAGTGAGATTTCCTTCCTGTCTATTATGCATTGTGGCTCTGGCAGGAATTCTCCCTCTGGTTCCACTTGAATCACAGACCAATCAATTATATGATTAGAATCATGTACATATTTCTTCAGTAACGAAACATGGAAAACATTATGTGCCTTCACTGTGGGAGGAAGTGCTAGTCTATATGCTACAGTTTCCAGTCTATCCAAAATTTCAAAGGGTCCACGTCAGCCTAGGTGAACATTTTTGTTTACTTCTGTACATACAGAGCACATCGGCAGGTAGAACATCGAGGACGATGTTCCTTTAAGGGGGAGGGGATTGTAATACCCCTGTTTCCCCCAGCTTGTAAATATAACTATAACCTGCCAAAAGACTATGGGCAGACTGAATATGTGTGGATGTTGGAATTGATGAACCTTTTTATTATAAAAGGTAATGTATATATATATATATATATATATATATATATATTTCTGTTCCATGACCATTTTCTGAAAGAGAAGAGCATGTGCAGCTCTCGGGTTCAAAAGAGAACTGAAAAACAAGCTTGCTTTGGGTGCAAGAAGTTGCTGGCAGCGTTTTCAGTCCAAGCTGATAAATGGGGTTGCAGAGAAAACGAGTGACTGAGGAAGCACTCATTGCAGGCCCCCTTGCTTGGTGGAGAGAAAACCAATTGCCAAGTTCCTATGGGAGGAGGAGAGTGGCCTCCGTCCCTGACTGTCGTCGAATGAGAAGGAAGAGTCTCTCTCAGAGCATCATGATCTAGCTAGGGGGTGGCCAACGATAAATCCGTCTAGGGGTTGTTGTGCCTAAGGTTGGGTGGAAAAGGGCACCCCTCTCAGCAGTTGCTTCACTATCTGGTTTCTTGATAATTATTCTTATACCCTGTGTACCAGAATTAAAATGAGTGGTTGAATGTCTGTGTCTATGACTAAAATTTGCATTGTTTGATTTATTATTAGAAATGCTTATTGTTTTTCTGTGAACCCCTGTATTTGAATGGTTTTTGTTTGCCTCTGCTTGGCAGTAGGAAAACTATTAGACATGGGTCTTCAAATGAATTTAGGAATAAGTTTACTGTTTCTGTGCTGGTTGGAAAATCCTTAAGGGAATTTTTCCCAAGGATTGATTTTGTAATGTAAGAGTTGGGGCAGATTTCGTTGGAATACTTCAGTCCTGTCGACCCCTCGAATTTACCTTCGCAGGTTACTAAATTCGAGCTCCGTGGAGGGAGGGCGCCTCTTTCAAACCATTCGTCGGAGTGACCGAGGACTCATGACCACGACCCTAACCAAATCACGGCTAAGAGTTGAGCGTGCAACCTTGGAACTTATCAGGGAATCCATATGACCAGAACCTTGGAACTCTTCGCCAGGTCCAAAAGGAGCTAAGCTATCTTGGCTTCGAAACTCCGGGATCTTATGACTTTACAACATTCAAAACCAACCAAAGGCAACCTGCCGGTATGGTTACCAGCGAGGTAGACCGACACCTGGCAGTTTCCTTAACTGTGACCGTGGGATCTGTCCCACCGTTATACCCCAATCCACTTCCCGGTTGCAAAGTAACACGAGCCTTAGATCTGAGGGTATTCAGGATCTTCCCTGATCATTGGATCTACGTCGCAATCAGTTCGGCGTGGACCACTCTGGGAGAAAGGGAGTGTTAAACGGGCGAAACCCTTGAACGCCTTACTCGCGAAGTGACGAGAACCATAGATCTGAGGATATTCGGGATCTTCCCTGACCGTTGGATCTACGTCGCAGTCAGTCCGACGTGGACCACTCCGGGAGAACGAGAGTGTTAAACGGGTGGAACCCCCGAACGTCGAACTCTTGAAGTGACGAGAACCATAGATCTGAGGATATTCGGGATCTTCCCTGACCGTTGGATCTACGTCGTGGTTAGTCCAGTGTTGACCACTCCGGGGGAAAGGGAGTGTTAAACGGTGGAACCCTCGAATGCCGAAGTCGCAAAGCGACGAGGACTGTCGATCCGAGGATGCTTCGGGATCCCTCCTGACTGTTGGATCTAGACCATGGTCAGTTCGGCGTTGACCACTCTAGGAGTAAAAAGGGGAACTAGACAGCCAAACCCCCGAATGCCGAAGTCGCGAAGCGACGGAGGCCGTAGATCTATGGATCTACGTGGACCTATCTCGATCGTGGGATAAAAGGGGTATTTGGAGGTTGCTGGCGGGAGTTCGGACTTCGGAGCTTCGGGCGATTTTGCAGGGAGAGGCTAGAGACTCCCGAAGGCTGTCAGTCTGGAGTGACGTGGCACGCTAACGTCACCTAGGCTGACGTGGACCCATGTTCGGCATGCCACATGTCATCTTGATTCGTGCTTTTTCCAGACCTTATATGCCAATTGGAGCGTTACACGTGTCACCCATTAATGGGGCCATGTGTCATCTATGCCCTTTTGTCGCGTGTCAATTCCCCCTCGACACATGCTCGCTTGGCCTAATAGCTGGTGGAATACTCTTAGGCACTAGGAGTTTGGGACTTCGGGAAACTTGGGATGATGGAACGCTGGGGTTAATCGGTCGAAGGCCCCTGCCTCTGCCTCTGCATTTAACGCACAACCACGTGTAAGTGTGGACCCTTCAGGAGTCCGTGGTTTCGCAACCCCAGAGGTTTGGGGTGGTGTATTGGATAAGTCGAAAGGGTTGAAGGCTGGAGCCACATGGCAGGATTCTGGGGTTTCGGGACTCCAGAGGATATGCGAGTAGAGAAAAGGGCGTTTAGTGCTGAAGCGTCGAACACTGAAACCCCTTAAACCTATGTGTTAAACGAGGGCGAATCTCAGTCGTTGGATTTAACGGTGGATGGATTTCCACCATAGATGCAAGAGTGCTAGGGAACTCCGGGACTTCGGGGAACATTCCCTGTAACCGCCCCTCCAACGGCCATGTCATCCCGAAAGGGTGACAACCTTGGTCGAGACCGTGCCAGGTGGGATGGTACGAATGAGGTGAACCCACATGGGTGCCTCATGGCCCTTGACCAATGATGCTTGAAGAGCTTTGGAAAGGCGTAACTTCCAATCCAGAGCTTGGATTTGAGCATTGTAACAGTAGTTGGAAAGCTCTTGATGGGCAGAAGATGATGGAGATCTCGGGAAGAGGATTCGAGATGACTGAGGAAAACAAAATTTTGATGCCCCATCCCTTAAAAAGGTACTTAGGGGTCGGGTGTGTTACAGTCCATTTCTATGAGTGTCTTTGTGGAGGGTGCACTTGCTCTTGAGTTATCACTTTCTAAGCGCTACGTTTTTCCAAACCCCTTAATCTGCCTTTTTTATTGTCCTTTTATCATACTTGCAAGTCCCCTTTATAAGGTTTCAAGCTATAGCATCATTACTTTGGGATTGAGGCGAACGCAGAAAGAGTAGAGCTCAAGTATGGACTGGCTTTTAAGAGTCCCGTTATCGCACAATTTGTACTTGTCCAAAGCCCAAGACAAGTACGTAAAATTGGCAACAACATGATATCCCACCACTGTCACCTCAGTGAGAAATCCCCACTTTTAGGGATGGATGGAGGTCCAACCCAAGGGAGGCATCCCTGGTGACCTAAAGGGCTGGGTAAGCTAAGGATATGGTTAAGATATACCCCCCTCTCGCTGGTCACCTAAGTCAAGAATGTCTATGTCCGAGAAATTGAGGTAAATAAGAGTAATTGGTGTACCTGCCTGGAACAAGAACAATATAGCATGTATATAGCAATTTCCAAGTACACGAATGATAATAAGACCTCCATAGACAATAGACAATCAAAATATATGTTGGCTGATATGAAATTGTAACAAGTTATCAGTTTATAACAGCAATTGATGTTTTATAACAGCCAAGACAATTAGTGCTCAAAATTGCAAGAAAAGATGGTAGAAATTAAGCATATTTTCCAAGGATCAAGTAGCAACTTCCACAAGCAAATTCTGAGTGAGTTATCTATGAGTTAGGTTAGTGTATGCAGCAAATTAGTATGAATTAGTATGGCTGTAGCAATGTTTTGCAACAACAAGAAGTTAGTTGATGATTTTAGCTAAGCTAGGGTTAGTAGAAGTTAGTAGATGCTTTAGAGAATAGAGTGTAAGATTTGTTTGATCAATTCCTTCAACAAGAGCAAGTGGACAAGTGCCTTTTGGGCTTATGGAGTCAATTATAACAGCAGCAATAACTTGGAGAAATAAATGATAATAATGGTCTAAGGATGGAGATATAAAGTCTTGAGGTGTTGGCACTTCAAGGCCTCGAGCTTCGAATCTCAAAATGGAACCTTAGCTAGAGCGCAAGCTCTTTTGGGCTCTAGCAAGTTCCTCTTCTGCTTGGACACTTGAAAAATATTTGCAACAAGTTCTAGAACAAAACTTCTAAAGTGCTAGCACTTTTAGGGCTTTAGAAGCCTATCTAGACAAGATCTTCTTAGCATTTTAACAAGTGGAAAAATACTAGAGAGAGGAAGAAGCACTTTATGTCCCTCTCCTAGGGTTTAAGAGCAAGCAATTTCATAATCTTAAACATGAACAAGTAAAAATATACCACAACATTTATAGCATAAACAAATTGCAGATTTTTTACTTCACCAATAATAATCAAGAACAAACACTAGTTGAAGACTTTCCACCACAAAAATAGCCAGGAGACATCACAAATAGCTTCTCCAAGAGGTGTGCACTAGTTCAAGAGACCAATATCTCAAGTGTAGCAAAAATTTCAGTCTTGCTCTCCCATGAGAGGAAAAGTTATCATCTAAAATGATTTGAGGCTAGGCATATTTAGATGGGAAATCCTAGTTTCATTAATCCAAAAGTTGTGTCTTTTCACAAAATTGAGCCTACTTCTTAATTTGCTCATTAAAATTACAATCAATTCAATTTTTACAAAGAATAACCCTAAAAAGGGTGACGTCATCTCCTCTAGGGTGACATTGAGCTCCCAATGAAGGACGTTGGGCTAGAAGAGTGTAACACTAGGCCTCCAAAGGCCACATACCATGCCCACACGTGCCAAAATCCTCATCAAGCATCTCCCACATCATCCATCCATCAAACCCTAGCCCTAGGTGACGTCATGGGCTATGAGGGTGACTTCCAAGCCTCCAAAGGCTAGCGTCCACGTGTGGGAGGATGGGAATTGGTCTCTTGGGCCGTGCCAGAGTGCCTCCAAAGGCAACGACCTCCTTTACTCACTATGCAACTGGTGATCACAAGCTAGCCCCAGATGTGGGGTCTCTGCATCCATCCTTGGGCTCCAAATCCCCCATGAAGGTCCGAACAAGTCATCTCCTCATGAATACCTGCCCACTGGGCAAGGTCCTGCAAAGACAAACAGGTACGCCCTCTAAGGGTCCATAAGTCACAAGAATCATGCCAAGTAAGCCACATCTAATAATCAAACCACCCGAACATGTGCATCAAACCCCCCTTTTTCAAACTAAACAAATGCTCAAAGACCTTATACAATTTGTTAAATTTAGGTGTGTCAAGGAATCCTATTGGGCCAACCAATCCCCAAGTCAAAGGCGTTTCCTAGGGAAAACCCGTTTAAGCCATGTGTGAATATGAGGTGGAGTGGGGTAAGACTTTTGGGCATGGGGTTCATGACATACACGGGTTCGTATTGTCTCATTTATGGGTGCCTTTGTAGAGGGTGTGTTGCACCTTTGTTTTCAATGCAACCTTTTTCCAAGCCCATTTATTGCCATTAATTAATTAAAGTCCAAAACAATTGGGTACTATAAGACATGGAAAGAAAAGAGTACCGCAATGTCACTTGAAGCTAGAGGTACACATAGTGCAATATGCATGGAAAGAAAGGGACATCACATAAGTGTACACACCTCAACAAGCAAGACATCTATATAATGTGAGTTTTCTTTTGTAGGTCTTTCAATTCTTTTAGGAGAAACATTTCATTGCTCTCAAGATCTCTTGGGCGAGCATCTAGAAGGTTATGATTTGGCTTTTATCTTTTGCCATCTACATTTCCCTCTGAGCCTTCAGCCCCTTCTTCCCATGAAATGAGGTACAATCCCTTTTTGGGTCATTACACCCGAAAGTCCCAAAATATGAGGAGACGAAAGGGAAGAAGTATGGAAAATGATAAGTATGACCAGGAGTGGTACGATGACTCTTCAAGGAACCCCCAGTAGCACCCTATTCCCAAGGGTGACCAACTTGTTAGGACATAATGACACCCACCGAGATTAAATAAGGCAAAGAGTATAATTTCCAAGCAAACGTTCTGTAATCAAGAAAGAATTCTTTGCAACATATTCAAATGCTTCAATTATTAGAGTGACACTTACCATGATGCCAGACTTATTACCTCATGAAGCAAGACTTGGTGTCCTCTAGGGCCAGGCCGGTGCGATGGACACTGCTTTGCTGTTGGTGATGTATGGTGGTGCATCAATGAATAGGATGGGCCCTGCGGGGCTATGCTAGTCAATCTGGATCTTGACACTCCATGTCTGCTACCTGTGGGCCTCGAGACATGATCTCCTTGGTTACCCCTAGTGTGAGGGGGTAACAAGTCCTTTTTTATTACCTCTTTCTTTCTTTAACATTATTCTTTCTTTATTATTCTTTTACTAGCAGCTGCAATCAACCTCTGGGCTTTTAGTCCCTCTCTCATGAGTGAATGAACCATGACCCATTATCGAAGTTTAGTACACTGCGACATGCTCTAGGATGGTAAGTGTTAAGTATGGCGGGGAAACAAAATGTTACCCTTGTGAGGGCCCCCTGGTAGTACCCCTTTTCCTTGGGGGCGACAACAAGGGACTAGGGTACAAGTGTTGGCCACCAAGGTGGAACAAGGAAATAAACATAACTTCTTGAGCTTATGATGTTGATTTTTGTAGCTTTGGGCAGGTATTTTCACATGGCCCTAGGTGTTGGGCATGTGGGAATCGTCGTGGGCACCACATCACACTTTCGGTTTGGTGAAAACACCCTTGGAATGAAGCTGGGGCTTCATGGGTTTGGTGATGGGCTTTGTGGGCTTGTGTAGGGGCTTCACACCCACATAGAAAGCCTAATTTGATCTTGACTTGTGGAGGGGCTTCTATGGTGACCCCTAAGGATTTTATATAAATGAGAGAGGTCATTGTGACATTTCATATTATTGTAGATCATGTGTGTTGAATTTTTCTAATTTTCAGATCTAATAATTATTGCCTTATGATTAAATGCTACTGTTATCATAGAATAATTACACACTGAAAATCTCAACAAGACTTAGCGAACTTGATGAGAGGTTGATGTAAGTAAATATTGTATGAGGTGATATATTACAATTGAGGGCCCCGATATATATACTTGGGCGTAGTGCCCTTTCATTAATGGACATGTCTTTTCCATTAATGTCTTTTCATTAATTAATTTATTATTAATTATTAATTATTGATTATATATATATTTATACATTATATTATAAATATATTATTTATATATTATACTTATGTTGATGATTATTTCCTCACATGCACGTCTAATTAATATAGATCACTCCATCCTAGAGCAGGCAATGTGAGAGCACTGTTATCAACGATATTTAGGGATAACTAGGAGATCATGTCTCGAGGCCCACAGGTCCTAGACATGGAGTACCGAGAGCAGGGTTGACTTGAGCATGGCCCTGGAGGGCCCATCCTTCCTCTTCTTCGCCAGTTTGTCCTGTTAGCAGCAACAGCTTCCATCACCATCGGCTTGGACTTGCATCAGAGAGGACTCTTGCTCCATGAGGTAATTGGTCCAAGGTATCATGGTATGTGTCATGTTTGATCGTTATAACCTTCTTATATATGCATTAGGTTCCTTTCATTTCTGATGACTGCTTGGATCTTACACTAATCCACTTGACCATTGTTGGGGTGATTGATGGGATGACTTAGCAAGCTTGTATTCATGGGTTTTGGTTAGCCACCAAGGGGGATTTGCAGAGCCATCGTCCGCTCCCACCATTCTATCATTTTTCATCTTATCTTTCGCACATCTATCCCATTCCCCTAGTCCGGCCATTAGGATGACCTTTGAGGGTTACACTTTGTCTTGTGGGAAGAAGGGGCTAAAGGCCCAGGGGGTAAAAGCAGCTGGTAAAAGATAAAAGCCATAGGAAATAAAACCTAGA
>ML795005.1:175472-188590 GCA_009831015.1 Picea engelmannii | reverse complement strand
AAAGCTGGCTGAGAAGAAGAAGATGGGTCCTCCAGGACCATGCTCAGGTCGCTCCTGCTCTCGGTACTCCATGTCTAGGACCATGTGGGCCTCGAGACATGATCTCCTAGTTATCCCTAGATATCGGGGATAACAGTCCTCAAGGCTTGAGATGTGGAAATTGCTGCAGAATGGTAGCTGGTTCCCATGTGGCATCTGCTGGAGTTGTATCTTTCCACTGGATTAACACTTACTTGATGGTTCTCTGACGCAGGCGACGCTCACGCTGGTCCAAAATTGCTTGTGGCTGTAGCCAAATGGATCCTTCTTCGGCTAACTCGGGAAGGTTGGTTTGAATTTGGCACTTAGTTCCGATCACCTTCTTTAAGTAGGAAACATGAAAAACAGGGTGTAGCTTCGAATGACTGGGCAAAGCTAACTGATAGGCCACCTGTCCCACACGCTTGAGAACTGTATAAGGACCATAAAATTTGGGCTCTAGCTTCTGACAATGCTCGACCTTGAGGGAATTCTGCTTGTAAGGTTGCAGACGAAGAAACATCTGATCCCCTTCTTCAAATTGACGTTCAGAGCGACCTTGATCTGCTTGTTGCTTCATGCAATTCTGTGCCATGACCAAATTCTCTTTGAGGGTACGGAGAATAGCCTCTCGAACTGTAAGTGTTTGATCAACCGCCTAGACCTTCGAGACACCAGGTAAGTATGAGAGAACTGAAGGTGGCTTCTGTCCATATATCGCTTCAAAAGGAGTCATGCGTGTAGCTGTATGGTATGAAGTGTTGTACCACCATTCAGCTAGGGGTAACCATTGAGCCCACTGATTTTGCTTTTCCGAGGCAAAACACCTCAAATATGTTTCTAAACACTTGTTGACAACTTCTGTTTGACCATCAGTCTGTGGATGATAAGCTGTACTGAGATACAATTGGGTGCCTTGTAGCTTGAACAGTTCTTGCCAAAAATTGCTTGTGAAAGTTGGGTCGCGATTAGAAACAATAGAGTGTGGCATGCCATGAAGCTTGAAGACCTGATCCATGAAAATTTGAGCCACCGTGGATGCTGTAAACGGGTGTTGAAGAGCGCAGAAATGAGCATACTTGGAAAGGCGATCAACAACCACCATGATGATTGATTTATTTCCCAATTTGGGTAAGCTTGTAATAAAATCCATAGAGATGTCCTTCCAAATAGCAGGTGGAATCGGAGTGGTTGTAGTGTGCCCGAAGATTTGACTGTTTCTCCCTTGTTGCGTTGACACACATCACGTTCGATGACAAAAGTACGAATGTACTGTTTCATACCATCCCAGAAAAAAGAACGTTTGACCCTGTCATAGGTTTTGGTGAACCCTGAGTGCCCCGTTGTTGGTGTAGCATGAAGCTCAGAAAGTACAGTGGATTTAAGCTTTGATTGTTTACTTAAATACAAACGACCTTTGTATCGAAGCTCATCATGGAGCCAAGAGTACCCTGGGGGAGCTGGAGCACTGGAGTGCAATTGTTGGATCAACTGCGAACTTTTGGGATCTTGTAGCCATTCATGGCGAACAACTTGGAGCCAATCTGGTACAATGAAGGAAAGAGAAAAAAGGGATCCTTCATCTTCATATTTGCGGGAAAGTGCATCCACAACCACATTTTCTTTGCCTTTCTTGTAAATGATCACATAGTCATAGCCAAATAGCTTGGTTACCCATTTTTGTTGCTCCGGGGAGGAAATGCGTTGTTCCAAAAAATACTTGAGGCTTTGATGGTTTGTCTTAATTTGGAAGCGTTGCCCCAATAGATAAGGGGGCCACAAATCAACGACATGCAGAATAGCCAACATTTCCTTTTTATAGATAGATTTGCCTAGATTTCTTTCAGATAGTTGCTTGCTGGTAAAGGCAAAAGGCTGACCCTCTTGCATAAGGACAACACCAATTCCTTTCCCTGAAGCATCACATTCCAAGACAAAGGTCTTTGTGAAATCAGGAAGGGCCAGGACTGGAGTGGTGCACATGGCCATCTTCAAGGTTTGAAAAGCTTGAGCAGCAGCTGGAGTCCAAGTGAAAGAGTTCTTTTTTAGGAGAGCAGTGAGAGGTGCTGCAATCTTTCCGTAATTTTTAACAAACTTGCGATAATAACCTGTAAAGCCTAGAAATCCATGCAAGCTTTTGAGAGTCTTTGGGTGAGGCCAGTCTTGCATAGCTTCAATCTTTTTAGGATCCACCCTGACGCCATCTTTGCCAACCAGATGACCCAAGTACTCTACTTCTGAGGCGCCAAAAGCACATTTAGACTGTTTCAGGAAAAGTTGGTGCTGAGAGAGTAGATGGAGAACTCGATTCACATGAGCAAGATGTTCTATCCAGGTCTTGCTATAGATGAGGATATCATCAAAGAAAACTAAGACAAAATGACGGAGAAAAGGATAGAAGACATGATTCATGAGGCTTTGGAAGGTGGAGGGGGCATTATACAAGCCAAAGGGCATGACCAAAAACTCATAGTGGCCCTCATGACTTCTAAAGGCCGTCTTGGGAATGGCTGCCTCTTTCATACGTATCTGGTGGTAGCCCGAACGAAGATCAAGTTTAGTAAATAATTGGGCACCACTCAGTTCATTCAGGAGGTTATCAATGACAGGAATGGGAAATTTGTCTTTAATGGTAAGTTTGTTGAGGGCACGGAAGTCAGGACACATTCGCCAAGAACCTTCTTTCTTCAGGACCATGACCACAGGAGAAGAGTAGGGGCTCGTACTAGGGCGGATAACGCCTGCATTAAGGAGTTCCTGGACCATTTTCTCAATTTCATTTTTTTGGGAAAAAGGGGTGACGATATGGATGGATATTGGGAGGAAGGCTTTCGGGTACAAGGGGAATGGAATGATCATGAACACCATGTAAAGGAGGGAGTCCCTGGGGAGTGGAAAAGACCACTTGATGTTTAGAAAGGATGGCTTGGAGGTCTTGTGGCATCGAGGGTGTTTCTATTGCTTGTATGGCATGGAGTTGAGCAATAACACCAGAATGACCCTTTTGAGCATCTTTTCCATGCGATGGGAAGTAATGATCTCAGGTGAACCGACGATGATGCCTTGGAACTTATATTGGTGGCCCTCTTGGTCAAATTGCATGGTTAATTCCTTAAAATCCATGAGAATGGGACCCACAGTCCTTAGCCAGTCTGCACCCAACACAATGTCACAACTGCCCATGTCGATAGCAAACATATGAGATTTCAGGTGGTAGTCACCAATTTGGAGACGCACATTTTCACAACGCCCTCCACATTTCATGGAGCCATCATTGACAATCATGATTTGGAAATTATTGACGGCATGGATGTAGCAATGAGTTTCTTGGGCAATGCGGCGATGAATAAAATTATGGGTGCTTCCACTATCAACCAGAATGATGACCTTCTGATGCTTGATGTAACTGATTAGCTTGAGGGTTTGGGGAGCGGAGAAGCCAGTGAGGGCATTGAGGGAAATCACCGGTTCTACTTCGGGAGGGTCTGAGGGAGGGGTTATGTCAGGGGTTTCAGGTGACTCAGACACAAGGGGAGTTTCAATATCCTCTTCCGAAATATCCTCGGAGATGGCCATAAACAACTTTTGTTCCTTATACTTGTGGCCCGGGAAATATTTTTCATCACAATTATAACAAAAGCCTTTGAGTTGGCGTTCAGCCATTTCAACCCTGGTCAATTTTTGGATCTTTAGTGGAGCGGAGGGAGTAGTGGGATTTAAAGGTTTAGGGCGAGGGATAAAGAAGGGTTTCCGGTTTTGAGAAGATACAACATGTTGTGCTTCTTTAGCTCTTTTAGTAGCCTCCACCCAACTCTGAGGTCGAGCCATGAGGACATGGGCCCGAATCTCCTCCTTAAGGCCACTGATAAAACATTCTCGGAAAAAGGCATCAGACATGCCCTCTGTCCGAAAAGCTAGGCGCTAAAAGGCAACTATAAAGTCTTCCACTGTTCCTGATTGTTTCAACTTTGTCAAACGGCCCAAATGGTTGGTGTCAGTGTCAAAGCGTTCATAAAGCTCTACCACAAAGTGTGTCCAAGCAATATACCCTTGACGAGAAGTTTTTCTCCATTGCCACCATTGCCAATGTTCTTGATCTAGATGGAGAACACCATATCGGAGTTTGGCCAAGTCATTTGTAATGCCGTATAAAGAGAAATAATGTTTCATTTGGGTTACCCAACCAGTGGGGTCCGAGCCATCAAATTTGGTCACATCCACCCGCGGAAGGCGTAGGTCACGTTGAAAGTGATGGTTCTGAAAGTTATGGGAATGAGAGGAATGGTCACTTTCAGTGTGTGGAGCTGAGGAAGAGGAAGGGTTATATGTAGGGATATGCAGTTTGGTGCAGAGTGCCGAAAAGACAGATTCAAGCTGGGTGGTGAGGTCTTGTTTGATTTCCTCCATTGAGGACTGCATGGTTGTATTGATGGCGACAACATTGGCACTGAGTTGTTTCACTTCTTGTTGGGTCTCGATGAGACCATATTGCAAGGTGTTGAAGCGAGCTTCCAAGTCTTGGGTATGGGTATGGGCCATGAGCATGGGGGAACTGAAAAGGGGCGGGCGGGGTCAGAAATTTTGCCGAAAAATGATATGGATGAATGTGATAAGGGTGAAGAGATGAATCCAATGGAATATGTCTCAAATAATGGTGAAAAAATTTCCAGACTTTTTTTTTCACCTGCGGAGTTATACTCCGGTCTGAAGAATACTGCAGAGAGGAAATGCCCAAATGCTTAACCAAAAAGAAATGTGTATTTACTTGGCAACCTGAGCACATTTGCGCGACAATAGATCTTGTCTGTTTTAATTTGTTTATGTTTCTGTCCCCAAGGGTTAGCTATTCAAGGTTTCTACAGACAAGGGTTTGCCCTGTGCTATAGTTCTCTGATATACGTGCTGGGTCCAACAGTAGTACTCAACCCAATATCTCAGGGCACTAACTAAGGAGGATAGACCGTACCTTTAGCCGTACTACCCGACTACCCAGGTACTAGAGAGTATCTTCCCGAATGCTGTTCTCGGTGATACTATAGCAGTCAGGTGGTCGATCGGTTTATCTAAAGAGGGCTTCAGGAAATCTAGGCCGATCCGTACACAGGTGTTGTCTGATGCGCTACCACTCCAAGGGGTACCAACAGGGGTTACAAGGGTGGCCAACAGATGTGCGTTTAAGTACCACTTGTATTTCCTGCGTGTATGAATCCCTCAACCGCGGGTTTTTGCGCGTAACGACAGATCTCTGTGGCTTAAAGACGTCGGAATATGTCTCTACCCTGAAAAAAAAAAAAAAAAAATTTAACCCACACTTTCTGCCGAGGAAAGTGCTCTGATACCACTTGTAATATACCAGATATAAAAAGTATGCAGAACAGAAATAAAATGCTAGAAATGGCAGAATAACACCAACCAGAACAATCACCACAATAGCACTAAAATGATATAAGAATAACAACAGAAATAGCACTTTGATTCAGAAAGCAATGTTCACGGGCCTCTTCGAGGGGGCAACCTCCAGCTAAGCAGAGCTCTATTACAATAATATCCAAGCTAGGGTTCTCATACCCTCGACTCCTATTTATACTAAATATGTCTATCAAAAGAAGCATCTAGAGGAAGATCCTTCTAGAAGCGAAAGCTTCTATTAGGTCTTTTTACATCCAACTTATTCTATTTTATTGCAAGGCCTTATTAATATTGACCTTTATTACTGAATATATTGTTCTACCTATGTGCGGGTTAGGATCCTAACATAGTCCACTCCCTCTTTCTGGGAGAACCCTCTTGCCACGAACCTCGCTTTGTAGTTTTTGATGTTGCCGTCTGTTGCATGCTTGATCTTGTAGATCCACTTGGAAGTCACCACTGACTTCCCCTCAGGTCTCGGCACAATCTCCCACACATCATTCTTCATGATGGACTGATATTCCTCCATCATGGCATCTCTCCAAACATGCTGGCCTGCTGCTTCCTCATAACTGGAAGGTTCAAAATCAATGATGTGATTCATCAATGCCATATAACTCGAAAATTTATGAGGTTGTCTACTTTGCTTGAAAGTACCACGGGGAGTTGCATGCCTCTCTGCATCCTGCAATGTATCATGAAGCCAGACTGGCCTCTTCCTGGTCTCTGGAACAATGATTCTAGGCGGGTCCATTGGTTCAACTGGCTCTGCTGACTTCTCCTGATAGTCTGAAGTATGATCAACTGGAACAGAGGGACCTGGACCCACATCCTTCAGAGCCTCTTGCTCCTCACTATCGATCTCCATGTGAGACTCTCTGGACCTTCTGAAGGGTGTGTCTTCGTCAAAGGTGACATCTCGACTGACCTCTATATGGCACTGTCCTGGAATGTAGATTCTGTAAGCCTTTGATGTCTCGCTGTATCCAACAAACGTCCCCTTCTTCCCAGAAGGCTCCATCTTCGTCCTTTTCTCCTTGGGAATGTGAATGTAGATTGGACAACCAAGGATCCTCAAACGACTAACCTCTGGTTTCACACTTGTGAAAGCCTCCTCAGAAGTCTTGTGCCCCAAGATCCGATGAGGATTCCTGTTCTGGACGTATACTGCTGTACTGGATGCCTCTCCCCATAAGAACATGGGTAAATCCTGATCATGAATCATGGCTTTGGCAACCTCTACAATGGACCTGTTCTTCCTCTCAACAACCCCGATCTGCTGTGGGTTGTAAGGAACAGTCAACTTGTTGAATTTTCACTATGTTAGGTTCAAGCACATGTGTTTATTTCAATTTAGTATTACTTGAACCATACACAATGACTGCAGCAACAATAACTAGCTACAGTAAACCAAGATCACAAGAAGAATAACCATGCACAAGAACACAAGAAATATCTTGGGAAACCCTTCTACACAAGGGAAGAAAACCCAACAATCCTTTGCTATATTCTCAAGAGAAGATCCCCCAACCACCACCAAAACTAGCACACAAAAGGGTGCTGCTATGACTGAGAAAACTAGCTCTTAGAAAAGCGTGAGCTGTAGTTCTCATAATTTCAGACCTCAACTTCTGAAATCATGAGATGACACAATGAGTGAGTGAGTTCCACAATGGGGATCCACCTTTATTTATACAGTAACTGACACATCAAAAGGTGTGTCTATCGGCACAATAGGGCCGACCTGTACAGCTTAATAATATAATAAATATAATTAATAATTACACAATATTAATTATCTTTTCATGGTGGGGCCGACTTGTACCCTTTACATCACAATTAGGGCAAGGGATCCATACGTCCACTAGTGCTCAACCACTAGGGACACGTCCACCTGTGCTCAACCACAGGGATGTCATAGTCAACAGATCTCTATCTCAACTGAGTCCACAAGAGAATCATCTAGAGTACCACATCGTCTCAACTCTCACACAGAGGAGAACGATGCACCCATCACATGGGCACACCCAACCACTGGGGGACGACTCAACTCTGACACAGAGGAGAACGATGCCCCATCACATGGGCATGCCCAACACTGGGCTCTCTCACAGGTCGACTCAACTCAATCACAGAGGAGAACATATCCTGGAGGATGTCTCACGATGCTGCAATCATCAACACTCCCTCTCAGCTAGGGAGGCATTCTCCACCAGGCCAAATCTCTCACGGAAGTACTCGAACTTCGTCCTGGCAAGCGGTTTGGTGAAGATATCTGCAATCTGCTCATGTGTAGGAAGGCACTGCACGTGTATTGCTTTCCTCTGCACCATGTCTCTGATACAATGATATTTTATCTCAATGTGTTTCGATTTATCGTGAAACATAGGATTCTCAGAGAGCTTCACACAGCTTTGGTTATCACAATGAATAATGGTAGAATCCATCTCATGATCAAATAAATCTGTAAGGAGCTTGCGAAGCCACACTGCTTCGCGGACTGCCACACTCAATGCTATATACTCTGCTTTTGCGGTACTCAAAGCCACAAAGGTCTGTTTCCTGCTGCACCAGGAAAACCATGGCAGACCCCAATGTAAAACAACAACCAGATGTGCTCTTCCGATCCACTGTGCACCCTTCCCAATCTGCATCGACATATCCCTGCAATCTCATGTCTACACTGGAGGCATATCTTAGGCCATATCCAACTGTGCCTTGTAGATATCTCAATACATGCTTTGTTGCTATCCAGTGAGTCTGTCTCGGCTGACTCATGAACTGACTAAGTACATTCACTGCATAGCATATATCAGGTCTGGTGTTAACCAGGTACATCAATGATCCAATCGGCTGTTGGTATAGATGTGGATCAATCTCGCCTGAATCAGTAGAAGCCTCGTTCATTTTCTTCAGATCCATCACCATTGTTGTAGGCATGGATTTGCAGTCTGTCATACTGAATTTCTTCAATATCTCCACTGTATATTTTCCTTGACTTATGAAAATCTCATCAGTCCTTTTCCATACTTCTAGTCCCAAGAAGTAGTGCATCATTCCCAGATCCTACATCTCGAATTCAGAAGTCAATGCTCGCTTGCATTCAACAATAAGTCTTTTTGAACCAGTGAGGAATAAGTCATCAATGTACAGGACCAAGATCAGGCACTCATTACCAACAATGTGATAATATAGGTTTGGATCAACAACACTCTTGTTGAAGCCCAAACTCATCAAGTATTCATCAATCTTCTTGTATCAAGCACGAGGTGTCTGCTTTAATCCATACATGGCTTTCTTCAACCTGCACACATGAGACTTCTTCTCATGTATCACGAATCCATCTGTCTGCTCGATGTAAGCCTCTTTCCTCAATCTCACCATTGAGAAAGGTTGTCTTTACATCCATCTGATGTAGTTTCCAACCCATGGAAGCTGCAAGATCAACTGGATCAATAGCTGTCTCCCTCTGAACTGCTTGAAGGGGAAGAGGGTATTGTCTCTTCCTTCTTCTCAAATAGTTTGATTCCCTCTGAAGTCGGAAGGATAAACATCTTCCTTTTCCGGTGTTGTTAACCTGGAGACATCCTATGTCTTCTCAGGTTCTCTACTGCTTCTACAGAACTTTGCTGGCCTCCTGTACTAGGATAATAACCAAGATGACTTCCCATAGGGATAACAATCAAAATGGCCTCTTGTACTAGGATAATAATCAACCAAGAAAAAAAAATGGACTCCCGTACCAGGGATAATGGTCCAAGTCATGAGGGCTCCCACACCAGGGATAATACCCTTCATTATCAAAATGCAAGCAACTACAGAGTAATGAAATCAAATAAGGAATGTAGTACAAGACTTACCTTAGTCTGCAATCATGCTCAATCTTGCTTTCTGTCCTCCTGAGAAAGATGAGATAAAGATGAACTCCTCGTCATTCTTTCTTGCATTCCTTGACTTCTCTTGAGGTGGCTAATGTTGCTTTCTTTCCACATTACTAGCTGCAAGTCTAGTCTCCTTGAATAATGTGTACTTATAGCACACACTCAAAAGTCACATCAAGGATCATTCTTGAAATCTGCAATGTACCTCTCACATCAACTGTCTTCAAGCTTTCATTATTTGGACAGTACTTCATGTTTGATAATTTTGCAAATGTGTCATCTATCACATCATCTTCATAGCTCACCCATAATTATCATCTGGTACAATCGTTTATCAGGTCCTCTTTCTCCTTTACTATATGATAGAGCACTGTTTGTAATAAGTGCCCACACCATATACATAGCTCAGAAGTTCGCTGCCTCATAACAACCTTAGGTCTGCTTCAAATTTGCCTCTTAGCCTACTCGGATCTGTGCCCTCAATGTCAGACCTATAACATGCTTAATATGGATTCCAAAAATACATAGACCTTGCCTAAGGTTACTTTGAAACTGCACAATAATAGGTCTAGAACATGTTGCAATAACTCTGTAACAACCCTGATATTCACTCCAAAATTATGCTCTAAAAATAGACTTTGATCAATGTTGAAAAACATATATTAGACTAGGCTTCAATCTTGCCTTATTGCCTCAGAAAACACGCCCAGAACAACACTGAGAAGGGGTTAGAAACTCAGGCTTACTGTTCCTTATATTTGTGCTAAATATTTTCCCATTTTCCCGCTAAACAAACTTTAGGCTTGTGCTGAGAATGCTCTGAAGTGCTGAGGAGAACGATGGCCCATCACATGGGCATGCCCAACACTAGGTGCTCTCACAGGTCGACTCAACTCAGTCACAGAAGAGAACGTATCCCGGAGGATGTCTCACGACGCTGCAATCATCAACACAACTCTCTCTTGATCCCTGCCTCCTTGCAGAAATTACTGAAGTCCCTGGAAGTGTACTCACCTCCATTATCTGACCTCAACACCTTGATCTTCTTCCTTGTCGGGTTCTCTACCTGAGCCCTGAACTCCTGGAATCTGCTAAAGACCTCATCTTTCGTATTCATGAAGAAGATCCATGTCTTCCAGGAGAAATCATCAATGAATATCACATAGTACATGAATCCACCCAAAGATGAAATTGTCATAGGTCCACATGCATCTGAATGTACTAGATCCAAGATCCCCTTGGACCTGCTGTCACTGCTTGGAAAAGATCCCTTGGCATTCTTTGCCAAGTGCACATCCTCTGCAAATGCCATCATGCTCTACCTGAAGCTTTGGAAGTCCTGTGACCATCCTCTTCAATGCTGGTAAAGCCCTGTAATGTAAGTGTGCAAATCTATGATGCCATAGCTCACACAAACTGATGTTGTCATGTACCAACGCCTGGGTTGGTCGTCCCAACAATCTCTATAGACCTCCCTCTCGAACACCAATAACTGTTGCAAAGTCTATACAACTCTTTTAGTTATTGCAGTGCGACCGGTCACAGCTTGTAGAGAAATAGAGAGTGACCAAAAGAGCTGGTCGCACTATGTAGTGCAATCCTTAAGGCGGTCGCGCCCTATAATTAGGAAAATCGCGACCAAAGGGAATGTGGTTGCTTTGTGTGCACAGGCCGCTGGCGACCACGACCATACAATTGCAAAAAAAATAAAAGATCTGAATCAAATCTATCAGATCTGGCACTTAAAGCTTTTAACTAGCTTCGAAAAAGGCTTATACTAGCTTTGGTACTGAAAGCTTTTAACTAGTTCTGATACCATGTTGAATTTTTCTAATTTTTAGGTCTGATACTTATTGCCTTATGATTAAATGCTATTGTTATCATAGAATAATTACACACTGAAAATCTCAACAAGACTTAGCGAACTTGATGAGAGGTTGTTGTAAGTAAATATTGTACGCGGTGATATATTACAATTGAGGGCCCCGATATATATACTTGGGTGGAGTGCCCTTTCATTAATGGACATGTCTTTTTCATTATTGTCTTTTCATTAATTAATTTATTATTAATTATTAATTATTGATTATATATATTTATACATTATATTATAAATATATTATATTTATGTTGATGATTATTTCCTCACATGCACGTCTAATTAATATAGATCACTCCATCCTGGAGCAGGTAATGTGAGAGCACCTTGAGTCTATCCACTCCTCGTCAGAAGAAAGACTACGCTTGGGCCATTCACCACTAGCAAAGCTCCATGAGTGAATGAGTCATTTCCCTTGGTCAAATAAGCACAACCAATCTGGGAGAATGTCTGCCCGATGTGTTATGAACATAAATATACATATAAAATAGATATTTATAACATAATAATTAATTAATAAATAATAATTATTAATAATGAAAGGTCATGTCTCAAAGGACATGACTATTGGTTAAGGGCACCCCTGCGTGGGTATATAAACGATCCCTCATTCTCAATTGTATATCATATCTTATCTTATCTCATCTATTCATATTTTATACATTATTCCTACATGGATTATTATGTTATATTCCAAGTATTTTGGATAAATCTTGTGTGAGCGAACTTTGTTTGTCTCATTTGGTATTAGAGCGTTGTTGCTGATCCAGGGCATTGGCAACACGTTATCAATCAAAGTTTCTTTGATTCCAGGTCATTGACCACAATAGGCCCTTGGCCACTAAAATTTTTTAGAGTTCATGGAACTCTGGGTCTTTGACCACACCAGGGCATTTTTCCATTTAAATAAAAAAAAAAGTGATTTCCGTTGTAAGTTTTTAAAGTCCAGAAATACAGTTAAAGAAAAATCTATTTACTGCAAAAATAAAAAAATAAAAAATAAAATACCATAAATTGAGAAAATTAAATTCCGCTACGAAAATGTAATTGAGTGTTGGCAAAAAAAAACAAAAGTCGAAAAGGGCATCTACTATGCCACAAGAAAAATCATGAAAATATTATTGATAATGTAATTCAAATCATCCACCATTCAAACCCAAAGAGAAGTTGTACTTATGCACTGTCTACGACATGTCTATTGTTTGCTACAATCAATTTCTATCTCTACCAGTTGTACAATCCTCCCATACAGCTATTTGAAAGATAGACTAAATTAAAAAATAAAGAGTTGCGTTGTCCGAGCAATTCATTGAGTTTTATAAAATTGTATGATCGATACTAAATTAATCGAATTGAGCAAATTGTTGTACAATCTCTCTACAAAATCTGTACACATCTGTACCATTTTGTACCAACCGTCGATTAAAAACATAATTGAAGGTTGTGTGTTCCGTGAAATATACGAACATATGCATTGTTATCGAGTATTGTGTGGAGTGTATAAGGATTAAAATTCGTAGAAGACCGAATCCTCAAATTAAAGTCGTGACTGGTGGCTATATTCACACCAATTCAGGTGGATTACAAACTATGGGTTTAGTTAAAAAATAATAATAAAAACATTAAAAAGATTAAACATGACTATTGACACAAACTATTATTTATAAGGGAATAAGTATTGATATAAACTAGTAATTATAAGGGAAAAAGTCTCGATTTTATATGAAAGAGAGAAATCGTAATATACAAAGGGAAAAACCCAAAGCATAATATATATCAATTAAAATAATTAGTAGACAGCGATAAAGGAGTTAATTGGAAAGTTCCTTTGTTAAGGAAGTTCTATATGCAAGATTAAGTAAAATATTAAAAAGTTAAAAAAAAAAAGTTATATTTTACAAAGAAACATTATATATCTTACCTACGTCTAA
>ML795005.1:136954-156537 GCA_009831015.1 Picea engelmannii | reverse complement strand
TAGGGACGTCTCCCTTGGACTTGCCCTCCTAAATAGAAAGAGCCCCCCATCGAGGTGACAGTGGGTGGGGAAGCTCCTGTTACACCGGTTTCAAGCCCTGACTCAAGCCCTTGGAACTATCCTACAAACCGTGCGATAACAGTCCCTATCTTTAATGGAGTGGAGGCATATTATTGTATGCTATTTATACCTCCATCTTTGTTGATCACATGCACATATCAGGGTAAATAGAGTGCATGTCAGAATAAAAGCTTAATCAGTCACAATCAGTCAGCCACTGCAAAATTGGTTTTGAAACTTGTTGCTCATTTTGAGACCATGTTTTGATCATTTCTTTTCCTTTTGAGGAGTTTTTGGATGTTTCTAAATTGAAAACATAGCTCCTAGTTTCTAAACTCTACATAATGTACAGAAATTGGTAGAAATTTGTTCCTTTTCCCTAAAAAAATTTGAAATCCGCCCCTTTAAGTGCACTGTACAAAACTGGTCGAAATCGGATGGCACTGGTCGGTTCTGGTATGGAACTGGCTGATTCAGTACAAAACCAGCCAAAAACAGTTCCAGGTCGCCGATCTGACTATTTTTTCTCAAATGGCCGGTCCGACCGGTCGGTTTTGCTGGACCAGGCCGGTTTTAATAACGTTGGTGCACACCCTTCAAGCGGGGCATAATTTACAATCATAAAAGCTAGAGCACTCCCAATTATGTCGCACAAGTGGAACGGACTTATAATTTATTGGATGGGCTATGCCTGTTGAATCTAGTGCCGAACAAAAACTTGCCAAGGCACCTCCCCCTCCATTGCGTGCACTGTCCATTTACCAACAAGAACTGCTTCTTGTGCTCTTATGTATGGAAGTCCCAATCCTCCTCGATCTCCTAACAATGTGCATACATCCTGTTGCCGTCCTTATACACACCTACAAGCGTGAAAAAGTCTCAATCCACTAGGTGTGTCCTTGGAGGCACAATGCCGAAGTCCAAACCCACTGTCACCTCGATTTGGACTTCTTTCGTCTAGGCTTACTCCTAGGGAAGCCAAGGGGGGTAGACCCTACTTACTATGTAAGTTGATTAATGAATTCTAGGAGTTAATTTCAGTTTTGTTAAGTTAGGTGGAATCTAACCTATATGACAAGCAACAATGCAAATGCAAAGTTTTAATGACAATCAAAACCTTTCCCTAAAGGACAACTAAGACTAATGCCTAAAGATTGGGCAAGGGGTCAACTAAGTTTGTACACAAAGAACACAAAGAATGAATAAGTGATCTAATTAGAAATAAATAACTCTACAATAAGTTACAAGATGAAATAATGCTATGAACAAATATACAATAGAACTACAAGTTAGACAATAGCACAATATAGACAAGAACCAAGGAATAATTAGATCATGAACATGAGATAATCACAATGAAAAATTCAACTTGAAATAACTTGGAAGTAAAGTAAGTGCACAAGAGAGAACCAACCAAATGCACTAATGCGCAACTTTTGAAGCAAGGGGGAAACTACCAGCAAGTGCCCCAAAGAGATGGTGCGCAACTTGAAGGCAGTACACCCTTGTACAAATACACAACTTTAAAAATAGTGAAACTTGAAAGTGAAAATGCCAAACTTGAAAGAAAGTACTTGGAAATGTAAATGTTAGTGAATCAAACCCATAAACACGTAAAATGCCTTGAACAACAAGGCTCGCACAACTAAAGATACTGAAATGTAAAGCACAAGTGTTGTGAAAGGTGTTGTAGGTAAATTTTAGATGAATTTTAGAGTCTCTCTTTGATTAGGAGGGATTAAAGTTTGAGATGCAAGTCTAGACTATGTGTCTACCCCTAGACTCTTACTGCTTTGGCCAAAATGATTGCTGGGTGCTCAATAAGTAGGGTAAACAAGCCCCTACCCTAGCTCCACAGGTCAACCCGGAAAACTTGGGCGCTCAAGTAGGGGGGACACCTAGTGCCATGAAGTCGTCCCCGACTTAGCATCCCCTGTAGCCTCCACAAGCCTCCTTTTTGGTGGCGAAAGTTGTACCAGCCTTGGGTGCCTAATTAGACTAGATAAATTCCCTTCCTAGTCTAGACTATGAGCTATGATTAACTTAAAGATAGAAAAATGTAAATCACAAAGTAGACTGATTCCCAACTTAAGATGCAAGATATTAACACAATAAGATTGTTGCCTAACTTAAGAAAGAGATAACAAGATGACTTTGCAACTTAAAGAATTGAAAGAATAGACAACTTAAGGAAATATTAACAAGATGAGATATTAACAGATTAAGCTAGAAAACAAGCCTTACGATGTAGCATGTGTTGGCTTAGCCAAACCTCTTTGCTAGGTGTATGCAAAATAAATCAATGCAATGAAATAAAACTTGGAAAGTAAAATAAAGAGATCTTAGCCTCTGAACCTTGTCTTAAGGACAAGTGGGGCAAACAATAATTAAAACAAACACTTTGCAACCTCAACAAAAGCACAAGGAGGAGGACAAACCTACCAGTTTTGTGCCAAAGTGGGTGAATGAAGAAAAATAACTTGAAAGGAAAGAAATAAACCTAGCCTCTCAACCTTGTCTTAAGGACAAGCGGGGCAAAGAATTAAATTGCTCAAAACAAAAAATTAAACTAACTTCCTAGCCTTACGATTTAGAATGGGTGGCTAAGCCAATCCTCTTTGCTAGTTGTAGGCAAACAAATAAATAAATTGCAGAAAATTAAAATGCTTGAAGAAATTTAAGCCCAAGAGACTCTCTTTGGGCTGCTTACAATGAGAAATAGAGAAGAGAAGAAGTGGGTATCCCAAAACCCTTACTTGGGAGGCTCTTCTTGGGTGTTTTATCGCCCCAAATGGGCAACACCTCATCTTTTCTGGTGAAAACCTGCAGAAAATCAGCAAGCAAAGTTTGTTGGAAATGCTACAAAACCACCAAAAAACTTCAGAAAATTTCTGTTAGTGTAAACAAAAAATTTATATACAAAAATCAGCAAGTAAATGTATGAAATTTAACCTATTTTAGAACAAAAATTTACCCAACAAATTGTATGAAAAATAATGAATAAAACAAAAAATAATAGGAGGGTTTTAATGGTTGAAGACACAAATTTCCAGATCTGAAATTTGTCTTTTCTAACACTTGGTGACCTGCAAAAGTATGAGATCTAGCTACAAGAAAAGAGAGGAGGTGAGTAGATTCATATGTAATCACAAAATACTTTGAAATAACAAATAGAAGCCAACTCACTTAGATCTATAGCAATACTACCATAAATTTATCCAGGCAAAATGCTTTGCTTGGATCTCCTAATCTAGATCTAAAAGCAAGAAACTCGTAAACAAACCAAAACAAGTTCACCTCAATATAACTCAAGATTTGCACCAAGAATACTCCCAATGCACACCATGTATCCTCCAAAGATTTTCTATTTAGAAAAAGGTTATTGCAAATACTTGCAACAAGCTTTAGAAAAGAGAAAGAGCAAAATGGGAGAGATAGGAGAGTGGGAGAGATTTGGGCATAATAACTGTTATCACTCCGTAATTTCTCAGGCTGAGGGAGAAATTGATAGAGGTAACCACAAAACCACTTGGAGTCAAGGATCTAGCCCTCCAAGACTCAGAGAGGGATCTCTCTGTATGATTTACCTTTGTTTGGATGAGATGTTAGGCTAGTTATGAGGACAAAAGGTTTGTTTTTAAAGTTTTTGGTTGAGACAACAAAAGAGGGCCATTGGGCAAAATGGAGTCAAGAGGTTAAAGACGATTAAATGAATGAATAACTGAGACCATATGTAACAAGGCAAGGTAATCATGTCAGTGGATCCTTTGAGTTTGTGAAATGGGAAAAGAAGAAAAGATGAGGGTTCACTTCAAATGCAGAGTAGAGCTTATCTGAATTCTAGATTCAACTTTCAGAAGAAAACATAAATATTGTTTTAAGCTAGAGCAGGGTGTCTGAGACAAATCCTGAAACATAATCTTCTTATAAACAATAAGGAAAGAAAACAATATGTGAAACAAGAGAATAACAAGTTACATCAAGAAGTACTTCACCACATAATAATGACACAAGAATCTGGAAACAAAATGCCTTTGTATTCATCCAAAAAGTCACTTACAACCTGCTGAACATTCTTACAATAGGTGGTGATATTTCCATACCATCCTTCCCTTCAGGTCTAACCCCTATGTCATACTACATTCCATCTTTTATAACTTCTAATTACATCCAGATCCTACAAACTAGGGGATTAGATCTCCTCCTTAATTGTTTATAGATATTTTCTGAAAATAACTAATTAATACAAAATTAAACTAGAGATTTGATCTCATCCCCAAAATCGTACCATATATCCTTAGTCTATTACAATATATGGATTTTTACCACTGAAAGGGTAAAAATCGAAATAACTTCCTGTTGACTAGGATCCAAAAGGTAGGGGAAACAAAATCCCAAGAAAAGAGTTAAACTTTGACTTTCTTCAAAAACCAAATATAATTCGATATCAACCTTGACAACAACATCTTGGAGATGTATTGGCATTGGAAAATCATCCTGGAAATCTTGAAGATCATTGAAAAATCCATTTGTCTTGATCTGTGGAGATCTCTGTGTTTTCTGCTGATAATAGGACTTTCGACAGCTAAGAGGCCAAAACAGAGTGTATTTAGCTGTCGATATTCTGGGCACGATTTTCGGCAGCTAATGATGAATTTTGTAATTGCCCTTAGCTGGCGAAAATTGTAACTGCTCCAGAACTCAGTCAAAAATGGTTTAGTTTGATCCTTAACCCTGCTTCATCAATCATGGTCACCTCCTCTCATACTAAGGGCAGCTTCAACCAAGGTATCAAGCGTGAGGTGAGCTGTGGGTTTGAGATTTTTGTGAACAATCTGAAACCTCAATACCTTGTTCATGTTCTTCAATCTGCCATTCTGTTTGAGAAGCTTCTTGTTTTTGTGTTTGGCAGTTTCATACTTGATAGCCAATTGATCTAATGCAGATCCAATTTTGAGGGAAGATTTCCTCAAAGTCTCATTTTCTTTCTTCAAGTGTCTTTCTAACACCTTGAACTCAGCTATTTCCTCTCTCAATTTTTGGACCTTAGTTTGTTTGCTGACCTTCTTCTTTGATGGTGTTCCAGCTTCTTCAGGGTTTTCCATTTCCATAACTGATGGCTCTGCTTCCATGACAGCAACTAAGGGCTCTGAATCAAAATCAGAGTAAGGTAGGTTCGGGACATTTGTTGCTGCAGTCTTTCCTTGATCCTTTGCTTGCTTCCCAAATTCTAACTTTTTCTTTGCTTTCTTTAATTGGGAGGGAGAAACCTTGGTGGCAATTTCCACAGGAGACAGTGCTCTTCTCTTCCTTTTGTTGGTTTTTGGGGTGGTTAATTCTTGTGAGGGAGATCCTCCTTTCTTGGGCTGAACCTCTTGCCCAAATTCTCCCCAAAACAAGAGAAAGTCCCAAGTTTTGTTCCTCTAGCTCTTCTAAAACTATCAACTTGATCAACCCATGATGGAAAAGACTACTGCTGGCTTCTTGAGGCTTGGCTTGAACTTTAGAAGCTATCTTGGCAAGACTCTTGAGAAGGTAAAATGGCATGTTAAGAGGCTGCTTACCTATGAAATGGAGGAGCAGTCTGAAGTGGTAGAGTATGGTTCTTCCATACCTCCCCTCACAAGTGATGTAGACCTGAATCATCTTTAGCAAAGTTTGCCATTTCTCCTCCAAATAGCTGATGGGGATATCCTTTTGCCACTTGATATTTTGATGTTCTTCTTTGAGGAAAAAATTGAAATCGACTTCTTTGATTGAGGTAGTCTTAAACCACCTTTCTCCATCCCCAGGCATCTCTGTAGCTACTGCAACACTGGCCTCATCAATCTTCATCACCACAGGACCAAGCTGAACCTTAAAACCATCAAAGCTCTTGGAAAAAGCTTCTGTAATACCCTGATGATACCCTTGTAGCTTTTGACAGAACCTGTAGCGTCCAACCTCCTTGAAAAAATCACATGCCTCAGGGTGGGCCTCCAAGTAGGAAGTATCCTGCAGTTCCTTTCTCAGAAGGGCGCCTCCTGTTAAGCTCTTGAATCTTCATCACCAAACTGTTAGAAATTCCTCAAAACTGGATTGTAGACATAAGATCTAGGGTATGTAAAGGAAAACAAATGAGTTCAAATGGAGGAGGGACAAAACAATGAAATTTCGGGATAGCGTTAAAGGATGAAAAGGTTTGGGCGATTATGGGCGGATTTAATACAACCACAAACCAACAATCAAACGATTCAGTGTATGAGAAAACTAATGACCGTTCTTTCAGGATCGAATTAAATGATATGGACACGATCTAGGTTATGATTATTTGATTGGATAAGAAGAGAAATGAATCATAATTCCTCTCTAAAAATCGGACGAATGATTGCCGAAAATGGTTTTGGCAGCATAACAATAAATCATGACCTGCGTACAATCGCCGATCTGTGGATGGCAAGACCCTTTTAAACATTGGCGATATTCGAGACTTTTGACAGCTAACGATAGGTGTGAATAAGCCGTTTAGCTACCAAAAGTTTTAACTTTCGGTAGCTAACGACTATAAGATTTTGCTCTTTTAGCTGCCGAAAACCAAACTTTCTGCCACAATTGAAATGTAACCAAATTCATGAAAACAATTGATTTAGCCACTTTAAACCTTCACAAATTCATGGAGATGCATCATAATTAATACTCACCATGTGACAACACTAGGTATACTTGGATATTTGATTTGAAACATGGATATACCATTGGATCATTACTCCTGAGTACCTTAGCATGAAAAAGTAAAACACTCTCTATCTGATCAGAACAACTCCCCAATAGATGACTGGAGAAGAGATGACTATATCATAGGACCCTAACAATAACTTTACTCTGAGAATAGATGTGAAATGAGGGAGGGGTGAGCATTCTTTTATACTTGGGAGGCAAGAGAGACCCCTCTTGGATGAGTTCCAAGTGTCACTTATGCAAGAAAAATCATCATCTCAAGGGGGGCACACTTTTAGGGTTTTGGTATGATCTAGGGTTGGAGGGTTGAGTGAGGGTGAGGGGGAACACCTTTTTGACTTGTCAAACCTTAAGTTAGGAGCTTAGGAGGGCGCACTTAGGGAGTTAGGGGTTTTCCTTCACTAATTTTTGAGTTTGGGTGAGTCAACCACCAAGGGGGGCGCAACTTCCTTAGGGAGATGGTGAGTTTAGGTTGTGGCTAAGCATGGGGGGTTGGGTTAAGTTAGGAAATGTCTTTTCTAATTGAGGAAATGGCTTAGGAATCATCTTCCACTCTTTCTCAAGTCTTTTTGCTCATTTTACAATTTTTGACATTTTTGACTTAGCCAAATTAAGCAATTAAATTGCTTACTCAAGACTGACTAGGACTCCTCATGGACAATGACCTAGCAAAACCTGTCCAATTGAGATGAAACTTGGTCCAAGGGTGTAGGGGGTCTCATTCCAATTCTTTTGAGTACTCACACCCCTATCAAAATCCCCTAGGACCAAGTTTTTACAATTTTACATCAATTTTAATTAAAATTACCATTAACTGGGTAACTTTAATAAATTAAAAAAAAACTACTTAGACTCGACGGAATTCCGTAAGACTCTGGAAGATGTCTAGCATGGTCATTTACAACATTCCTAGACCCTAGTCATCCATTGGGCTCGATCATTAGAACACTTCTCACCACTTTGGAGGATTATTGTGAGTGAAAAATTCAAGGGTAATTACAAATTACTAGAGGATAAAAAACACTCGATGAAAGGACTTCCCTAATGATAAAGTCCTAGGTAACTAACTACAATATGACTCATGCTGACCAATTACATTATTATCCCACGCAGGGGAGTGGAAATTCCAATTACAATAGGACGTGCCGGGGGCAAAAACTGCCCTGTAGAACTAGAAAGTCTTCAACTTTGTTGCACCATCAGGGACATAGCTTCATGGAACATGGAGTTGACCCCCTAGTCGAAATAGGTGGTCAACACATCCCACAACTAATAGGAGCCCTTTTACACTGCCCTACTTGCCCCAAAGAAAGCTTTTGAGAATGTGCTCCAACAATTTGTAAGCTGCTTGAGAAGGGAACAAGCAAGAAGATAATAGATATGCCTAGCTGCTAGGATCCTGTCAACAATCGTAGCATTTCTTGCAAGGGGAAGATCAAGGTGATTCACTTGGAGTTTCTTCTCGAGCTTAGCCATGATCCATCGCCATTGATCGACAAGAGAAACTTGCACACCAAAAGGGATTCCCAAGTACTAGATGATCTCTCCCGGCTTAATAAGCTTCCACTTTTGGTTAAACCAAAGAGGAGCGTCCTCCTGACCAACAAGAACAACCTCAGTTTTTTTCTCACTAACAACAGCTCCAACTGCTCTTACAAAAGTGTCCAAGCATAAAAAAGCAACCTCCACAAATTGTTGAGTCAATTCAGGAGTTAGTGTTGAATCATATGCAAAGTGCACATTGAAAAGCTGATTTACCCCAGGTAATAATATACATCAGATTTGCCCTTGCAATCCAGCAGCCTCCAACTAGTAACCAAGAGCAACCACTACAATCACATAAAAATAGGGAGCAAGAGGGCACCCTCGCTGAGTAGGGCACTGGGGCTGGATGGAGGCAGAGAACACACCATTCACACTAACTCTAGCCAATGCCCTTGCAAAAAGTGATGCCATTGATCATTGATAAAAAGAGCCAAACCCCAACCAATTCGACATGGTGAAGATGAATTCCATTCAATTCTGGCATATGCTTTATCAAAATCTATTTTAAAAGAACAATGGCTTCTCACCAAAGTCTTGCACCCATTCAAGCCCCTCCTAGGCAGTTAAATGTTTGTCAAAAATAAATCTTCCCTTCTTAAACCCAGTTTTCTCCTTGTGTACTATCCAGGGTACCAATAGCTGTATCCTCCTAGCCAGGGCTTTGGCTAGAATTTTGTACTAAACATTAATAAGAGTAATCGGATGCTAACCGCCCACCAAATCCCTTTTGACCCATTTAGGAATGAGTTTGATAAGGCCAAAGGAATATGAAAAGACAACCTGTTAGGATTCATGGAACTGTTTTGACATCTTTCACACATTACTGTAACTGTATCTCCAAACGAGCTGCTGTTTGATGCATTGGAAAAAGAGTAAAAAACTTAAAAGACTAAAACTATGACATGGTTAAAATTTCTTACCAATTATAGTTGAAAACCCTAAAACTTTGTAACAAATTCGTCAACATTCTGGTACAGCTACATAGGGTGTTGGTATTTCTAACAGTAACTTCTTGAACATATTTCTGTTTCTCTCGATATCTGATGTTTTGGAAACTAGAAAGGAAATGCTACAATCTAGTTTTTAAGCTTGTTCAAATATTGTACGAATTGATTTATTATTCAAGGACAACTGTGCTGTATAGTCTTTGCAGAGTCTCTAGCTACATTCTGTCTTCTTTAAAAAGGTAGCAGGTCCTTCAATTATCACAGATCAGATAACCATGAAAACAAAATCTGCTTTAGAATCACCTAGGATTCCCTTGGACCTAGGGGGCTGCCCTGACCATGATTCCAATTTTATTTGTACAACACACTGAAAAAAATTATTCTGTGATTTTATGATATGGAAATCTAACCATCTGGAGCAATTAAGGTTGATTTCCCCAGATTAACCATTGCAACTTGTCTATGAAAAAGGTGGGTGTGTATGGGTACACAGCATATTCTTCGAGTAAGTTTGCTCTACGTGGTCTGGCTGAGGCATTGCAACAGGAGCTCATTGTGCATAACATCCGTGTTTCACTTATATTTCCCCCGGATACAAATACTCCTGGCTTAGTGGAAGGTAATTGACATTTTAACCTTCTTGTTAATTCCTGTATTTTCATATATAGGCACAGGCAAAATTTGCATGAGATATCAGAAACTAGAGATTAAAAGCATTTATCATATTTTCTCTTGTTAGTGCTCATTATACAATTAATGAACTTAAATCATTGCTTAGCTGATAAGGCAACATCCTTTTTAAGAAATATTCAGATGACAAAAAGACACCTTACTTTCTTCAAGCATAAACTCTTGGCAATATTTTCTCCTGGATGTTTGGTTTATCATTTGCAAAAAGTATTTTAAATGAGACATTCCTTGGAAATAAAACCATTAACAACTGGGGCTGTTCTTCTTTTCACATTTCTGCAAACCTCTGAGATGCTTTTGATAGCCTTTGCATGAACTACATTAGAAAGAAAATAATGTGGTCTTTGGATTGCAGAAAACAAGATGAAACCAGAGGTCACAAAACTAATAGCAGCTTCTTCCAGTTCCATGGAGGCTACAGAGGTCGCTGAAAAAACTTTAAATGGCATTAAATCGGGGAAGTTCATAATCACTTGCAACTTTGATGGTTTCATGCTTTCTATCGCAACCGCAGGGATGTCTCCACAGACATCACCTATCATGGCATTTGTTGAGGTTATTGCTGCAGGCATTGTACGTATTGTTGCTCTATGTCTGTTATGGAGTTGGTACAGCACCGTGCATAAATGGCACAATCATCAAAAGAAGTAGGTTCAAAAACAGAATAGTGCAATTTATTTCGTGTCCTGTAATACCTTTGTTTGCAATTTTCTAAATAGAAATTCTACAAGTTACCATCTTTTAGTAACACTCGATAAATAGATAATTATTGTAATGTCAGTTAGGAGACAAGACCTTTATACCGAACAAAATGTTGATTTGTTGAAATCCTAATTGCATCTTTTTTATGGATGAATACATTTGGACAACATAATTGGATAATCTTTGCCAAAAAAACAAAAAAACAAATGAACATAGTTTGATAATCTACTTTCAATAGATTGGCACATTTGATCAGTATTTCTTACACAAGATCACTTTTTCTTATATTTTTAGCACGAGGACAGCCATGAAAAGATGAGCTGATGGCTCTTAAGGTTTTTCTTTTTTCTTTTTTGAAAGTTACATGCTAATTTTAATTTGTAATGGGTTGCCTAGGTGAAACCCCTTCGAGTGTGTACATATTTTTCAGAGCAATACCGTTGTTGCATTATGCATAGAATGCATTGAACTTGCTTGGAATATTTTTCTTTATTGTAGTTACATGATCAGCAAAGTAATATTTTATTCATAATGAAGAAGACCTCAATATCGATGATCTTTGATATACATTGTCTGAAATAGAGATGGTTTCAGAAAGGAGCATTCCTAAAGTTTAGGAAATGGGGATTAGAATATACATATGCATGCGTGTGTAGTAAATATACAAGTATTATATATAGTAAAGTAAATAGAGAAACATTTCTTTTGTTGCCTTTTCTTTCATTTCATCTTTTCCGGGGTTTTAGTTTTTTTGGTTAGGTTCCACTGAGGAACCTCAGTCCCATGTGGCCCACATTTTCCAGAGCAGAAACAAACGGTTTCATGCCAGAAATGGCCTGCTTTGAGCTTGTTTCTGAGGAGTACCCCAGCTGTTTTCATTTCTGATATGAGCACGCAATGGAAGAAATGGGAGACTGATATTTATAATACAAGTTCATGACAAAATTGGAGACTGAGGACTAAAATGGATCTTCAGCTTACTGTAGACCAGCTTAGAAGAACTTTCCAACTTTCCTCAAATTGAGGATACTAAAATAACCAATGTCTAAAATTCGACATATTTAAGAGTAAGTAAACTGTAGCTTTGATCATTTCTTTCTTGCTTGGTGGGAATTGTCTCCAATTTCTGTTGATCCAAGGTGTTCTCTCTTTCCAAGAAAGTATGTAGGAGTCTTCTCTTTGTCTAGTTAGGGGCTTGGTATGAACCTGTTCTTCCCCTGATAGTATAGTCAGAAAATATTCTGAGGGTGGAGTGCTTGAACCAGTGGTGGAGTGGTCTATGTTGCTAAAGAGGTTTGAAATAAAAATTTGCTGGTTGTCCTTGCTTAAGAACAAAGTTTTGCAGTAGTTTGTTATATGTCAGGCAGTTGAAGCACTATTGTAGAAGATATCACTTCTTTGCTCTTTGTCTGAGGCAGAACATCGACGGGCCCGCAAAATTGGCTATCATATAGCTATTCCAATACCAGTTTTTCCTGGAAGAGCATTTATAGCTCGGAAAATGGGATTTCCAGATGCCAGGACCACTTGGAGCAGCAACAACTCCTTTTGGAACCTCAGTTCCATGTGGCCCACATTTTCCAGAGCAGAAACAAATGGTTTCATGCCAGAAATAGCCTACTCTGAGCTTGCTTCTGAGGAGTACCCCAACTGTTTCCAGATGAGCACATAATGGAAGCAATGGGAAACAGATATTTATAATATGAGTTCGTGACAAAATTGGAGACTGAACACTAAAATAGATCTTTAGCTTATTATAGACCAGTTTAGAAGAACTTTTCAAGTTCTCACATCGAGGATGCTAAAATAGCCCATGTCTAAAATTAGACAATATTTAAAAGTAAATACTAGCTCTCATCATTTCTTTCTTGCTTGGAGGAAATTGTCTCCAATTTCTGTTGATCGAAGGTGTTCTCCCTTTCCAAGGGAGTATGTAGGAGTCTTCTTTTTGTCGGAAACTCTTCTGAGGGTGGATTGCTCTTTGAAGCTAAAGAGGTTTTGGAATCCAAAATTGTTGGATGTCCTTGTTTAAAAACAAAACTTGCAGTAGTTTGTTATATGTCAGGCAGTGCAAGCACTGTAGTAGAATATATCACTTCTTTTCTCTTTGTCCGAGTCAGAACATTGCTGGGCTTCCAAAAGTGCCCATCATATAGCTATTCCAACACCAATTTTGCCTGGAGGACAATTTATAGCTTGGAAAATAGGATTTCCATATGCCAGGACCACTTGAGCAGCAAAATCACCTTTGGTTGTGTCACCCCCACCTTTTCGCTAGATATGGGATGACAAGATGGCTGCCCTCACATTTACATGGTGAAGGCAGGATCTTGCCTTGACCTCACTGCTGCCTTCATGTCTACTTGTTGCCTCCGCCTTCGAAGGCAGCGTGTAATGAATACGTATTTGTCTTAACTATCTTAGTTACATTATGATTACTTGCAGTTGGTAATGGGCATCGACCCAATGGTTATTGTATACCATCCTGACTTTCTCTTACTTTTTGTTAGTGATTATACTTTATCGTCTCCTAATCTTGACTTAGTATGTCTATATGTAGCATAACAAGTCAAGTTACATGACATTGTAAAAATGAGAAATACAAGATCCTAAATTAGTGGATCTTGTGAAAGTTTTACTCCCAACTTCCAATTTGTGAGGAGGTTGTTCTAATCATAATTGCAATGTTTATTTGGCAATCAATCGTATTTTGTCCTTCTCATTTCTTGTTCCGTAAGTCAAGTTTAAGGAGATGTTAGTGATAATATTTTATCATCTCCTAATGTTGACTAAGTATGTTTATATGTAGCATAACAAATCAAGTTATTGTAACAAACTAAGTAACATTGTAACAAGGACAAATACAAGATCCTAAACTAGTGGATCTTGTTAGAGGTTTACTCCCAAGTTGTTAGGAGGCTGTTCTAATCATAACAAGCTCATAATTGAGGTTGTTCCCTACAACTCCTATAAATTGGGGTCCTTGTAAACTATTTCTATACTAGGCAATCATGCATTGAAGAGAGCAACTTGAGAATGGATATTTCATCTATGGAGACTTTACCACTATACATTTCAAGTTGATCTTTTGTATCATGCATTGAAGATAACAACTTGAGAGTGGATGTTTCCTTTATGAAGATTTTACTACTATACATTTGGAGTTGATCTTTTGTGTGATATGCAATATTGGATGATGCTTCTTCGTGTATTGGACTGTTGCCTTAGTGAAATCCAATATCAATGCTGATTTGCAAATCACTTTAAGATGGAAGTGATTTGTGATGGAGTCTATTTATAGACCTTAACTTGATAATCCATTAGTTAGTGTTTGTTAAAATACTTGGCGAGAGCACTTTATTTAAGTTATTTTTCAGAACTTTGTTTGTCCATTGTTGATGTCATTTCTAAAGTATAGTTAGATTCATTACATCTCATGGTGTCAGTGTGAACCCTTCCAATCGATGTTGCTTTGTTATAGTTTGCAAAATTGTCCCATACTTTATTAATTTCTTGTGAATTAAAAAATCATATTGAAAGCACAATGGGGGTAGAATTGAAACTTTTAATAATGTAGATTGAAACCTTAACCAAACACATCACAACACGAGGTAGAGAGAGAAAACTCTACCAAAACTAGCCAACCTAGATACATGAAGATTCTGCCAAATCTCAAAGTAGACAATTGTGTTGATTTATAGAATGCTTCAATATAATTGGGTATATCCAGTGATGCATTCTATAAACATAATGGCCCCAAGTCTGCTAACCCCCAAGATGTTATGAACCAACACCTTGATAATGATAAAAAGTCGATGAGATATGAGATTCCATGAATATACCTTTTAGATAAGAAGAAATCATGGTTTGTCAAAGCCTTGGAGCCAATCCAATGTGAGGTTAGGTTAGAGGAGTTCTCGACAATTGTGTTGATATATAGAATTCTTCAATAGAATTGGGTATATTTAGTGATACATGATGCATTCTATAAACATAAGAACCCCAAGTTTGCTAACCCCCAAGATATGAGATTCTGTGCATATACCTTTTAGATAAGGAGAAATCATAGTTTGTCAAAACCTTGGAGCCAATCCAATTTGAGGTTAGGTTAGAGGAGTGCTCGATTATTATGGAGGATTGGATCAATCCACAAAACAAACTCTTGCTAAACATCATTGCTTCTTGTCATTCAAGGCCATATTTCCTAAGGCCCTTAGATCACACATCAATGTTTTCTTTTAATTAGAGGTGCTATTTGAGGTCCTAAACGATGTTTGATCTTGTAATGTTGTGCAGATACTCATAGATACAAGCCCTATATGTAAGTTGCAGGTTTGCTTATTTGGAGAAAATAAGGGCACATTTGTTGCATGCCTCGTACTCTTGCCATGAACAACATCTCAACTAACGTACGTTGGAGGATTTGTTTGAAATTTGAGCCACATCTTACATTGAAAAGGGTGGGAAGATTCATCGACCACCAAGCCCAAGTTATATATTTTATTTGCATGCAAAATAATAACTTCTTAAACCTAGTGATATTCATTTTTCCATCTATTATATTCTCCTTCAAAGATGGTGTACGTGGAACACAAAGTGGTATGGCTATTAGCGACATGTCCGTTAACCAGGCACAATTGAGTTGTAATGCTTCTATAGATGTGAATACATCAATTGTAGGTCGTATGCTTATGCTTTTGGGTTAAATTTTTTTGTTGAGCATCTAGTTCACCTCTTTGGGCTTGTAGATATAGGATATTGTCTGGGAGCAGTTTATGAGAAGATAGATTCAATGTGCACACATATATACATCGTTATTTATAGGAGTGGCGATGGCTTAATGGAACGTGTGAAGAATATTTTTGAATGTGAAGAGGATTTATGGAGATTTGGTTAACTGAATATTTAATATAGTCAAGTAAATGTTATTGTAGCTAAACCTGTTTTATTTAGTTATTTTCCAATTATTTGTGGGTATTGTTTTGCAACAGTTTATGTGTGTTATTTGAGAACTTGTGATCATAAGAAAATATGAAATGTTAAATTTTATTGTATTCATGTGATGAAAATTTTATAGCATTTTTAAAAATGTTTAAAGCCCTTTTGATCCATCACGTCTTAGAGAAAATTGTTCTTCAATACTTCTAGATAGAAAAAAATAGTTAGAATATTAATTTCTTTAACTAGGTATCAGCATTAAGATGCATGTGGTTTGATAGTCTTAAATACACGTTATGTAGCGGATTGTTTCTTAATTGCATAGTAGTGTGATATTGCTTTAGAGAAATGTTTATATTCTAGTTTTAAATTTGGCACTCTTAGGATAAGGAAACAAGTTCTATTTTTTTAAACATAGGGGTAGTTAAATTTGTGATAGATGGTTTTATATACACTTTATTAATGGTTTTACAAATACATTTTTCACACCATTGTCTTTAATTTTTGTCATTGAGTGTTGTGTTTCTTTACGATCGATAAGATTAACAATTGGACAAAATCCAATAAGAAGGATTATATAATGTTAGGCATGACCATGACAATGAAACAAATAACCCATGGATATGATAACACCAAATGGCTTGGAAAAAGTAAATATAAAAAGATTTCTTAACCTTGTTAATTTTTTTTATAAGGTTGCAAAGTTGGTGTGGTGGGGGGCCATGGTATGTCCAAAATACCAACATTCACTCTTTTGCAATGATCTGCAGCATAGTCAGAACATATATGTGTTAATCACAATCTCAAATGAGCTTAACACTAGGGTAGCATAGAAAACCAAATACATGAATACATGTGCAGTGGTCTACTCATTCTCATTAATTAGATGACATAAACTATATAAAACTTTGTGCTCTTAGTGCTCAACTATCTTGGCTTACAATAGACTTCTACACATTCTCCTCATTGCAAATCAATTGGCTAACCTACCTTCATGGTTACCATCCTCTTTTTCTAGAGTTCATTGTCTAGCTCCTTGTGAATTGTTCACTGCGTCCATGTCTCTTGAACTTCTACCTTTGACTCTTCAACATATTCTTGGTACCTCAAATCCACACTTGAGTCTTTGATTTCCTTTTGCAACTTTTCAATTCCCTTGGTGCTATGTTGTACTGTCATGTGTGTTCTTCCCATAACATCCTTACACTTTTGCACTCCACCTTTGGCACATTTTTGCTAACTTCATCTTCCATCATGCCATCTACTTAATGCATGTCGCATACTTCTTTTGCACCTAAACTAGGCGCTACACCTTAATTTTGTTGCACTTACATTTCTTTGCTCTCATGTCCATTTGTCATTCTTCTCTTCTATCTTGTGCTCAAACTCAAGATATTCAAGGATGATCTAGCATTAAAGTTTACAATCTTTTACAAGGGAACAATAAGATTAGATTAAAACTAATCATTTTATGTATGAGTGAGTTTTCAACAATCTTATATAGACTGTTTATCATTGAATGTTTTTTTTCAAACTATTTTTTAATGATTAAGATTGTTAAATGTTTTTGAAAATATAGCCATTAAATGTCTAATGTGATAATATTGCCTAAGATTAGGATGAATCAATATAATGTAATGTATTCAAAAGCGAAGAAAATTCAATAAAATGTGTTCACACTCCATTTCTTTTTTGTTCCCATGTAAGAACATGGTCAAATCTAATGTATATTTTTGGATAGTACGATTAACTGAAGGTCATTACATTCACATCATTCACCTTATCCAAGTAGACACCCTTACCCATGTAAACAAAACTAATGAAATTGGTGATGTTACAGAAATAAAAGCAAAACAATGGCCCACAATAAGTGGGCAATGAAGAAAACTTTTTCTATAACTCTTTGCTCAATTCAATTGAATTTTAGCATGGTAAAAGGAAATTCATCATTATGGATCACTATGAATGAAAAATAAATAAATTTGGGTAGCTATAAATTGTTTGAAGAGTTGAAGCATCCTAATGATATCATAATAGATTACAAGCCCTTTGTTTTGTCACTCTTCAATGGGGACATAGATGAATACCAAATGATAATGACATAGAGTGACATTTTATGATCAACTAGTTCTACAATGTGTTGCTTCTATATATTAACTAGCTTATATGTATTTCTTGATTTAAATGTGTTATAATACTATAATATGATCCAACTACTGAGGTACAATTTGGGTCGCTTCAAAATTCATATATGTTTGTATGTAACAAAGAATTAGTACAAAGATGTATGTAGACAAATAAGAAAAACTATAAAATCATGCATTTGAATATATGCATGATATAGATTTACAGAGTTTTCTTTTCTTAAATAAATAACTTTCATTTCTCAAACAAATGTCTAGATTACAGTATACAATTTTCTAAGTCCAATAATAAACTTTTTTCTCTACCTCTAAACTCCCCAGTGCAAGGAGGATGATATGGAGTAGAGATGTGGAGCGTTAGTCATCTCAGCCATGGATACCTACATTCATCGAGAAACATAGGTTTACAATGCAAGAGCTTTGTACCTTGTATGTCTTGTTCCACTAGTCAAACATATTTCATAGAGTTAAGTCTCACTAAAACGTGGAAGAAAACCCCGATCTAGTTGGATTGGATACTATACTTTAACTTCTATATGGTTTCTAAGAATACACGTTTCTTCTTGGTACTCTAGATCTCTTTCTTTTTCATCCCACATATTTTTGGAGTTCAATAGCATGAATACATAATTTTGATCGAGTACGATCATTACAAAATTGCCCATTCATTTCTTATACCAAATTGATTAATGTTTTTTAAATGCTTTCCATACACATTTTCTATTACGAAATGATTATTCATTTCTTATTCCAAATTGATTTATCTATTGTCTACTTATTGTAATCATGTTCTATTCCTGATTGTTGTTTACACTTCCAATTTGTAGGTTTTAGATTTTTGCAAGGTTTCTTTCTAAGTTTATTAGGTTTTTCAATCTTTGTTTTAGCTTTTATAATTTCTGTAAAATAGGGTTGCACTTATACTAGTTTGCAACATTATATTTTGAAACAAGTGATTGTTAGAATATTAACCCATAACATGGGGTTGCAAGAATGCTAGTTTCATGAGGTTTTATTGTGGTGTATTTGATATCACTATATAGTGTTGTAGGGTATGTCACTACTGTACCAATAACACGAACACATTAAGGAAACCAAGATTGCATTCATAACAAGAAAAAAAAATATTTATTATAAAGGGTTACAAGCTAGTTGAGTCATTCAACTTTATTAATGTAGAATAGAATGAGAAACACACTAAAGTGAAATAAAGCATAAAAGCATAAAATGTAAAAATTCCAGCCCTAGATGATTGTTGTCCTTATGATCTCAATTTAAACAAATAAATTGTTGAATTTAATTAATACAGAAATTAATTTCATACCATAGCATTAATCACACAATAGCTGAAAAATAAAAAGCAAAAGCATCAAATACACAATTTTTTCCTTCAAAATCATCTTTTCATTCCTTTTAAAAACTTACAAGGAAACCTACATAGTTTGCTAAAACCCCAACAACTGCTCAGTTATCAAATCACCATGAACAAGGTGTATGGCCTACCTAAGAGAGGTATGGCTTGCCTGAGAAACAAAAAACAACAAATAACTTGTTGTGCGGTTGTATGACCTCACTCTATGGATTGTACGACCTGTCCATATGAATGTTTGAACTTCTGTATCACTGTATTGTCATGTTTGTATGATTGTACAAAATTGTTTCGTACAATTGCACATAACTATTTAGTACATCTATATGGAATTGTACAAAACTCCCTATATGGCCTCTGCCTACTACCTAGAACCACCTCTTTCCTGAATCTCTACTCTCTTTCTCGCAGTCTCTCTTGATCACTCAATCTTGTCTGTGTTGGAATATTGTTTAATACTAAGAAGGGGGG
>ML795005.1:114787-128936 GCA_009831015.1 Picea engelmannii | reverse complement strand
CCTATTAGAAAAAAATGAAGAAAATTCTCGTTTGAAAAACCTCAATCTTGAGATACTAGGACAAATCAAAAAATTGAAAGAAGAGAAACTTGAAAATCCAAACATTAAAGCCCAAGAAGATGCCAATCCAGTTGAAGAAAAAACATATAGAGATGTTGGAGTACAAACGATGGAAGATCCATGTAAACTTACTAATCAAAATTCAGCCATTAACAAGGCAACACTGCCGCATGAAGAAAATCATATATCAAAGTCAAAAGAAGAAAATGCTACAAGCATGATAAGGGGAAATCATGTTATGAGAACTCCCTCTCGACATTCAAATCATAAGAGTAGATATATTAACCAGTTAGAATATCAATATTATCCAAAACGAGAACCCTATAAACACCCAGTTTCACAGAAGATCGAACTAGGGTGGGCAGACTCTTTCACAATTCGACAATTCTGCTCAACCCTTTGTCACTCATATCGTCTGGTACCATCAATCTTAACAACACCAAAAACAAAGAGTCATGCGAAGACATTGCAAGCCAGAACGAAGAAGTAAACCTCTCCATAAACATGCTTTGAGGACAAAGCATTTCTAAGGGGAAGACAATGTAACAAACATAAATATATATAATGTGTAAATACAAATAACTAATAAGTAATAATTAATTATGAAGAGACATGACATATGAAAGGTCATGTCTCTTATGAAAGGGCACCCCTACGTGGGTATATATACAAGCCCTCATCTTTATTGTAGCTCATCTCATAATATATCATTCATATCATATTCTTATACATTATTATTAATATATTTACTATCCTTAAATGGATTATTGCGTACTATCCTATTTATATTGGATATTTACATAGTGAACCAGGTTGGTTCACCACAAACATCTGTAGGCATTTTTGGTGGATGAGTAACCAAGAAATATGCCTTCATCGATTCTTGAATCAAATTTTTCTAGGTTATCATCATCTCTCTTTATGTAGCATTTGCTCCTAAAAACTTTGAAGTGCTTAACTGATGTTGGCCTGCCATACCATAACTCATATGGTGTTTTGTCATAGTTAACTCTAAGTTGTCCTCTTCTAAGTATGCATATAGCTGTATACACTGCTTCTCTCCAATATATATCTAATAGCATGAATTCATTTACATAGTTATGGATGCCTCTTGAACGATTCTATTTTTCCTTTCAACAACTCCATTTTGCTGAGGAGTCCTTGGAGCATAAAATTGTCTTTTGATTCCATGAATTTCAAAAAACTCATTGAATTTGTTGAAAGTAAATTCCCCTCCATTGTCTGACCTGAGACACTTGATTTTGAGATTAGTCTCATTTTCAGCCAGTGCTTTGAAAGCTTTAAATTTTTTAAAAGCTTCTGATTTTTATTTTAAAAAAGACACCCAAGTCATTCTAGTATAGTCATCAATGAATAAAATAAAATAATTGTTGGTTGTGGAGCCTGATTATCTTCCTGATTCATAGGTCTTTGTTTTCATCTGTGTTTATACCCCATGAAGACTGTATACCCCTCCACGCAGGGGTTCGTGTGTGAATCCCCCAAAGGAAAAATTGCCTTGTAAATGTATATTGTAATTTCATAGTCAATCTTGATCGTTCATCATTAAGGTCACATATATGACGATAGAAATTATGTTAGGGTTTTTTTCCCTAGAAGGCTACCCTCTTTTATGAGGGAAATGTATTACGACTGGTTATGTGTGTGATTATTATATTATGAGAGAGGAGACCGTGAGAGAAATAAGATGAAGTTACAACGGGTGTGCTGTAGGTTGTATCCCTTCATTTAGCTGGATAATAAAAAGGAAGGACCTGGAAATTTCTCTGGTGGATGTAACCCACATTGGGTGAACGACGTATATCTGTGTCGCTATTGTATTATGTATCTTCTGTGTTTTATTTCCCCAATAATTTTTTTTATTTTATTTCTCTGCGATTCTATTTTTCTAACAAATGGTATCAGAGCGAAAGATAACTCGCAGGAAAAGAGGGTTCTTGGTTTGAGTGGGAGCAATGACGAAAGATGGAAAGTTTAGGGTCGAGAAATTTAACGACCAAAACTACCAGTTATGGAAGATGCAAATGGAAGATTATTTATATCAGAAGGATATATTTCTACCATTGGGTGGAATAGCAAAGAAGACGATGGCCATGAAGGATGCAAAATGGGAGGTTATTGAAAAAAAAAACACTAGGAACGATACGACTGAGCCCAACAGTGTCGGTGGATTTCAATATTTCAAAAGAAAAGACAACAAAGGAGTTGATGGATGCATTGGAGAAATTATATGAAAAACCATTGGCACCCAATAAGGTATTTCTAATGAAGAGATTATTTAATATGAAGATGTCAGAAGGTGGGTCTGTTGCAGATCATTTAAATGAATTTAATACGGTTACTAATCAACTAATTTCTTTAAAAGTGGATTTTGATGATGAGGTCATGGATGTTCTAATGTTGTGCTCATTTCTAGAAAGATGAAATGGTTTGGTCATGGCTGTAAGTAACTCTGTCTCTGGTTCAAAAAATCTAAACTTTGATGATGTTGTTGGTGTTATCCTTAGCAAAGAAATGCGATGGAAAAACATAGGTGAGACATCAGGTAATGTGTTGACTGTGGAGAATAGGGGAAGACAAAATGATAGAGGAAAGGGCTCAGGGAACCGTGGGAATTATAGGAAGCGTAGATCCAAATCAAGACTGGGAAAGATAGAGTGTTGAAATTGTGGGAAGAAAGGACATCTGAAGACTGCAGAGCTCCAAAGAAACAAAGAGATGAAAAACAAGAGAAAAATCAAGAAGCAAATGTAATAGGTGATATGCTACAAGATGCTTTGATTCTTTCTTTAGATAATATTTCTGAGTCTTGGGTAGTATATTTAGGGGCTTCATTTCATGCCACACCCCATAGTAAACATTTTCTAGATTATGTTCAAAGTGATTTTGGACAGGTTCATTTGGGTGATGATGCACCATGAAAAATTGTTGGAATGGGTAAGGTACAAATAAAGAAAAAGAATGGAAACCAATGGTTATTGAAAGAGGTAAGACATGTACTAGATATCTAAGGAAAAATCTAATTTCAACAAGGTAGTTGGAAAGTGAAGGTTGTATATCTGTATTTACAGATAAGGCGTGGAAGGTCACCAAAGGATTACTGGAGATAACAAAATGAGAGAAGGTAGGTACATTGTATTTATGTAATGGTAATACTAATTATTCTATCTCTTTAGATTCTAAATGAGTAGATACAACACTTTGGCATCATAGGCTTAGACACATGAGTGAGAAGGGGATGCAAATACTTCACAAAAGGAATTTGTTTCTAGATCTTAAACAATTTGATTTGGATTTCTATGAGCATTGTGTTTATGGAAAACAAAAGAGAGTCATATTTCTCAGAGTTGGAAAATAAAAGAAGAGTGAAAGGTTAGATCTTGTGCATACATATGTATGGGGACCAGCTCAGGTATCATATCTTGGTGGCTCTTGTTATTATGTTACTTTTATTGATGATGCAACTATAAAAACTTGGGTTTATTGCATTCGACAAAAATATGATGTTCTTGATACTTTTAAGAAATGTAAAACTTTGTTTGAGAATGAGACATGAAAAATATTGAAGTGTCTCAGATCAAACAATGGAGGTGAATACTGCAGCAAGGCGTTTGATGATTATTGTTCATACCATGGGATTCGTAGAGAGAAGACAGTTCCAGGAACACCACAAGAAAATGGTGTGTTAGAAAGGATGAACACAACCATCATGGAGCGTGCAAGGAGTATGAGATTGCATGCTAGGTTGCCCTTATAGTTATGGTTAGATGCCGCAGATACTACTGTTTACTTAATAAACAGAGGAAATTCAAGCTCTTTGGATGGTGGAATTCTAGAGGAGGAATGGATAGGTAAAAAGGTAAACTATTCTTTTTTGAAGACTTTCGGTTGTGAAGCATTTGTCCATATTGATAAGAAAAATAAAATAAATCTTGAGGAAAAATCCAAGAAGAGTACCTTTATTGGATACGATGTTGATGATTTTGGTTATCGCTGATGGGATTATGAAAATCACAAAATCATTAGGACTAAATATGTCATATTCAATGAGAAGGTCATGTACAAAGATTAGTTCCAGAGAAAGAAACGGGAAAAAGAAAAACCAGAATACACAGTGCTTGATGAGATCAATGATTTGTTTTTTCAAAGGTACCAGAAAATCAATATGTACAACAATAGGAGAAATATGTAACTCAAAATACTGCAAGTGTTGTTAGAATATCTACTGGGTTAAGTATACCCTCTGAACGATACTCTCCTTCATTGTATTATTTATTGTTGACTGATTCTAGTGAACCATAATGTTATGAAGAGGCAATGTAGGTAGACACTAAAAAGAAGTGGGAGAAAGGCATGAAATATGAAATGGATTCCTTGGTAAATAACGAGACTTGGGACTTGGTTCATTTTCCTGCAGGGAAAAGAGCATCGCATAATAAATGGGTTTACAGGTTGAAGGAAGAATATGGAGGAAAAACATGATACAAGGCTAGACTTGTTGTAAAGGGGTTTGCACAAAAGAAAGGTATATGTTTTGATGAAATATTTTCTCCTGCTGTTAAGATGAATTCAATTAGGACTATTTTAAGTCTCGTGGTAGTAGAATATTTTCATATTGAACAATTAGATGTAAAACCAAATTTTCTCCATGGGGATTTGGATGAAGATATTTATATGCAGCAACCACAGGGGTATGAGGTCAAAGGGAAGGAAAATTTGGTATGCAAGTTGAAGAAGAGTTTTTATGGCCTAAAGAAAGCTCCAAGGCAATGGTATTTGAAGTTTGATAGGTTTATGCCAGAACAAGGTTATAGTAGATGCCATTCTGATCACTGTGTTTATTTTAAAAGGCTAGAAAATGGAAGCTATATTATCTTGCTATTGCATGTAGATGACATGATTGTTGCATGGTCTAATATGAAGGATATAAATGTGCTCAAGAAGAAATTAAATAATTCGTTTGCGATGAAGGATTTGGGTGCTGCAAAGAAAATCCTTGGTATGAGAATAATAAGATACAGGAAAAATCGCAAATTGACATTGTCTCAGGGTGAGTACATAGAGAAGGTGTTGGAGAGGTTTAGAATGCAGAATGAAAAACCAGTTAGTACTCCTTTGGCCAGCCATTTCAAATTAACTAAGAAAATGTGTCCCAAGACACATGAGGAGATAAAGTACATGTCCAGGGTCCCTTATTCATCATCAATTGGTAGCTTGATGTATGTGATGGTTTGCACAATACCATATATTGCACATGCAGTGGGAGTTGTGAACATGTATATGAACAATCCAGATAAAGAGCATTGAGAGTTAATAAAGTGGATTCTCATGTATGCGATAGGTATTGCTACTCATGCATTATGTTTTGGAGGTTCATACATTGTTCTACATGGATATGTTGATTCAGATATGGCAGGTGATAAATATAGCAATAGGAGCACCACAAGATATGTTTTTACTGTTGTTGGAACAACAATAAGTTGGATTTCAAAACTACAAAAGGTTGTTTCACTTTCAACAACGAAAGTAGAGTATGTCGTTGCTATAGAGGCTAGTAAAGAGATGATTTGGTTATATAGGTTTATGGAGAAATTGAGAAAGAAGCAGGAGAATAACAGGTTGTACCGTGACAACGAGAGTTCCATTCATCTTGCAAATAACTCAAACTTACATTCGAAGACTAAGCATATACAACTCAGGTATGATTTCATACGATCCGCCTTGGAAGATGGACATTTGAAGTTGGAAAAGATACATACTAGTCAAAATCCTACAGACATTCTAACAAAGGTAGTATTCAGAGAGAAACTGAGTTCCTGCTAAGTTTCAGTTGGCCTTCATGTTGGATTACTGAGAGGGGGGGTGAATCAGTAATAAATAAATTGAATCCATTTTCACCATAAAATGCAAGTGTTATATCAATGTAGCATTATCATCCAATAGTTATAGAGTAAATAAACAATGAACGAATGAACAATCACACACATACACAATACACCAATGTTTTACGTGGAAACCCAAAGCAGGAGAAAATCACGAAATAATTTTTCTTATATGTCTTTAAGAATTACATTCATTGGAAGCACCAACTTCCTTTGTTTTCCAGCTGCAACTAGAAGGAGGCTCCAACCCCCTAGTTTCTCAGGCTACAACCTGAAGGAAGCTCCAACTCTCCAATTCTCTGACTACAACTAAAAGGATGATACAACCCCCTATGTTCTCTAGATACAACCAGAAGGTGGATACAACCACCTGTCCTTGCCTCGTCCAACCGCCCTGATGTATAAGTAGAATGATGGAACCACTGTCACACTATCATTGTGACATATACTGCTGTAAACCTGTACAATTAAACCCACACAAAACAACCTGTACCAATAACGTGAACCATGCATCAACCTGTAACTCAACCTGTAATCAACCTGTACCATAAACAAGTGCATCAACCATGCACCAACCTATACCTAACAACCTATAATCAACGTGTACCATAAACAAGTGCATCAACCATGCACAAACCTGTACCATAAACAAGTGCATCAACCATGCACCAACCTGTACCTAACAACCTAGAATCAACCTATACCATAAACAAGTGCATCAACTATGCACCAACCTGTACCATGAACACGTGCATTAACCATGCACCAAACTTGTATGAACAACTTGTCACAACAACCTGTCCAAACAACCTGTCTCATCAATCATATCAACCAAATCAGATCTACTCACCAAGATCAGTCACCAAGACGACTCTCAAAGATGTGCATCAGCCAAGCATAACACAACAACTCATAATCATCACCAAGATCAATATGTGCTTCTAATAATATACCAATACAAGTATGCTACATGTGTCAACAATACTAATAACAAGTGCCTCCAACCATGTAAAAATTATGTACCAATCATGTATCAACTACTCATCAACTATGACCTACAAACCTTCCTTAACTTTAACAACAAGAGACTAACATTTTCATCAAAATTTACTTTAGTCTCGCATGACTAGTTTTGGATTAGTCAACAACCCTAACTTGAAATAATCATAACTATGTACCTGTAATGAATAAAGATATAAAAATAGTACACAATATTCTTCAGTGTGTTTTATGCAATTCCTCCAAGTTTCACTACTTGTAACCTCTCAGAAAAAGAGTTATAGCAAAAATGACATACCTTGTTGAATTCTGGCTTATTCTAGAGAGAAAACTTGTAGAGCGTGCCCCACACAGAATATTTGTTGCATGGATTTGAAAATTGTACATAAAATACTAAAGACTATACTCTAACCAAAACATTTGGTCTTACCGAATTTGGATATGTTATGAACAAGTTATGACGTTTTTACCCAAAACACTTGTTTTAGACTGGTTTCAGGACTAGCCACAAACCCTATTTTCCATGGAGTGTAACTACAAAACTACAACGACCCACAAGATGAAATTTGTACCACAACTACTTGGATATGTTTCCTCAATGTCCTCCCAATTTTATGGTCTGAATAATTATAGAAAAAATGTTATTGCGAAAATGGTGAGATGAACTATAAATAACATACCTTAGAAAGCATCATCAAAAGAATTTATCCTCCCTTGAATTTCAACATTCTTTACTTCACCTTCCCTTTGAAGTTCAACTTACATATCCTTTGGTTACCTCAGTCACCTGTATATATTCAATATGCTCAAGTGTAATTAAAATGAGAGAGGCTTACCTCTTATTTATACTTTCATGTAGCTTCCTCAAGGGGTTACCTTTTAACCATTTTAACCCACTTTTCTTATTTTAGGGTTAACCCACTTCTAACCACTTGACCACTTAGTAATTTCTCCATTAACTTTATTATTTAAATAATTTATTTTGTTATTCACTTTGACTTATAGTACACTCATCACTTCACTCTATTATTTACCTTCTAAAATATCTTAAACCACTTTGACCTTTTGGGGCTTCTAGATGACTCATGAGGGTTTTCCAACTTCACATGGACATAACTCTCTAACCGTGAGGAGTTATGTGACATTCCACATACCACCGAAAATGGAATGACATTTACTATCCATACAGAATAGTCTTACCTTAAAATATATCAAAACACATACCATTATCCATCAAACAAACTTGGGTCCATTACCCAAACCCGGGTTCTCCAACTTCACATGGCCATAAATCTCTAACCACGAGGAGTTATGTGACATTCTACATACCACAAAAAATGGAATGACATGTACTACCCATATAGAATAGTATTACCTTCAAATATATTAAAACTCATACCATTATACATAAAACAAACTTGGGTCCATTACCCAAACCTTTGTGCTATTAGAATTCGCTACCAGACTTTCTCCAAGGGTTGAAATCAATCACTAAGGGTTGACATCAATATACAATATCACCCTCTAATGGTTGAAATCAATGACAACCAACAATCCATACCAAATTTCCATCAACCTAAGCCAACTGTTTGACAATCTCCCCCTTTGGCATTGATGGAAACACCAACATTGATGGCAACACTTAGTCATGATAACATTCATGCTTATACTCCTCATCAATGTTTCTATATCTCCCACTTTGACATCAATGGAAAAGGGTATCTCCCTTTGGGGATGCTCCCCCTGACTGAACACTCCTTGGGATGCTCCCCCTATCTACATTCCTCTATGCTCTCTCTCCAATAATTTCTATCCTTCATCTGATAAATCTCTCCCCCTTTGTCATCAATAGCAAATGTATCTTTCCAGCAAGGGCTTCTCCCCCTAACTGAACTGTCCTTGGGGATACTCCCTTTGAATGAACTCTTCCTGAAACTGACCCCCCAACTTGAACTATCCTCTTTATGGTGCTTCCTCGTGTAAATCTATGACATATAAGATAATCATTCAAAAGCATTAATTTTGGAGTAGAAATTACTTTGAGTCTCTGGTGAAAATACTCAAAGGCTTCCCTTGGAAGTGGTTTTGTAAATATGTCTGCCACTTGTTCTTTTGTGCTCACATATTCAACTATGATTTTCTTCTCTACAACCTATTCCCGTAGAAAGTGATACTTTATTGGAATGTGCTTCTTCTTAGAGTGCATCACCGGGTTCTTTGAGATACTGATGGCGCTTGTATTATCATAATAGATTGAAATGGGCTCATCATACTCAACCTGCATATCTGTCAAAGTTTGTTTTATCCATAGAACCTGAGTACAACATCCTGCTGCTACAATATACTCTGCTTCAACTGTAGATAAAGATAATGATGATTGTTTCTTGCTTAGCCAAGATACTAAACACTCACCTAAGTAGAACACTGCTCCACTGGTGCTTCATTGGTCATCAATGAAACCTGCCTAATCTGCATCTGTGTAGGCAATAAGTGATAGATCCTTTACTTTTGCATGCCATAATCCAAACTCTTATGTTCCTTTGAGATATCTAAAAATCCTCTTTACTACTAAGACATGCGATTCCTTTGGTTCTTCTTGAAATCATGCCACCTACCCAACTTCCTTAATGTAGAGGTTGATGTCTACGCTTCCTTTCCATAGTTCGTATGGAGTTTTTTCATTGTTGTTTCTGAGCATTACTCATTTATGAATGTGAAATGTTGTATGCACTACATGTGTCCAAAAAAATCTATCAATTTGGAATCCATTAGCATTGTTTGAGCCATTTCTTGTGTAATTATTATCCATTATGATAATGTACCTTTGTCTCTGAACCTCTCTTTGAACCAATCTATGAATCCATGCTCTCGTCCATATTGTCCAAGACTCTACTTGCACAACTGTCCATAATGCTGACCCATTTATCACTATACTATCATGAAGTCTTGATTAATCCATCAAATTGTACTTCTGCTAACTGACTGCTCTGGATCTGTCTTTTTAAACTCTGCAAGTTTCTCGAAGGATGGTTCTTTGGTCTGTCACAACTATCGCATAGACTCCCCCTGTCTAATATTCATATTACCTAGGAGTCTCTAAGCTGGATGGCTCAAAATAATTTCTGCTCTGATGTGTATTCATCATCATCTTCATTGGTAGATTTATCATCTCTCTGAGCTCTTACTTCTTTCTTTCTGTCCCTAGATTCATCTTTCACTACAATGATTGAAAGTACAATCTCTTGAGCCTGTTCCTTATTTACCTGTCCTTCTTTTCTTTCAGTTATTTTCCAAACCTTTCTGTATTTGACATCTTTATTTTTCTCTGTAGAATTTTCTTCATCTCGTTTTATTGCCAATCTTGCAATCTCTGGGACCTGGTCTTTGTTCGCCTATTCTTCGTGTTTTCTTATCCATACTTTCTTATATTTGATATCAACGTTCTCTTTCATGGAAGTATGAATAATGCTTCTACAATCACTAGCTACATGTCCATAATTATGACATTTGTAACATTCAATGTTACATGGGGCCACATATGCACTTCTTTCTTGAACATTTCTTTTATAATCCCTACAATCTGCAACCTTATGTCGAAAATTAGTACAATAAAAACAATGACCATAAAATAATTTTGCATACCTGGGAGTGAATGATCTTCTTTGTGGTGTAGTCCTTCTGAATTTCTTCCTTGATTGATCATGATCATGATTGAAACTTCTTTGTGGCTTCAAAATGAATGGTCTTATTGAAGATGTATCTTCAATAGTTTTCTTAGGTTCTGGTTGACCATGATTCCTTCCTTTGAGTACTTCTGCATAACTCTTTCTATTTTCTTCATTCTTCTTTTCTAGCAACCTTGAGTGCTTCTCTTTATTCTCTATAACTGATGTGGATGTTTTTGTCTCTTCAACATTCTTGTTGAGCTTGACGATTTTACTTCTTCTTCTTCAAGCTTCTCAACCTCTTCTTCTTTCTTCATTATCCGAGACTTCATGACTTCTTCTGTTCTTTTCACTTTTTCATGATGATTTTTTAATGTGATTATTTCTTCTTCAAGTCCTTTCTCATCTTGACCAAAATCTACCTCAAGCTAGTTTAGATCGTTAGCTCTTTCCTTAAGATGATCCGTCAATATCTTCTCTCTCATTTCTGCTTCTTTCTTCTGTGCTTCTATGTTGGCTTCCAAATACTTCTTTTGATATTCAATATTTTCTTCGATCTTTCTGGCTTCTTCTAGCTGAGTTCTTAAGTTCTCGATGACCTGTTGGGCTTCTTAAAAAATGTTAACACTTTCCTTTTGTTTCATCAATTTTTTCTTGAGTGACTTGTTTTCTTCTCTTAGTTCACCTAAAGCACTAATCAATTCTGCTTCATAATTTTCTTCCTTTTCAATTAGTTTTTCTGTCTCATTTCCTTCATGGAATTCTATTTCAAGATGTCCATGTTTTTCACAATTAAAGAAAAACAACATAGCTTTGGTGATTATGTACTCTTCATCTTCTGAATATGTTTGACATGGTGAACATAATTCTTCTTGATCTATATCTGCATTTTCTTTGGCATTTTATGAATCTGCGATGGGTGAAGAATATATGTAATGTAACTTATCCCAAAATTCTTTGGCTGATGAACATTTACCAACTTTTTCTCTTACCGGATTAGGTAATCCTTCCCAGATGAAATCCGTTGCTATTTTGTTATTCTTCTTCAATTCCTTCTTGGCTACAATCTTTTCCCTTTTTGAACTATCATATCCTATAACAAATGATAACCAAATATAATGTCCCTGTGCTTGTAAAAATACTTTCGTCCTTCTGCTCCACATATCATACTTAAAACTATTATGACCATTAAACATTGGTACTAAATTCTTAGAATAATCCATGATCTCCTTCCAGTGGTTAAACTGTTTCGTGAAGGAACATGGATTTGAAACGAATTGTTGGATTACTGAGAGGGGGGGTGAATCAATAATAGAGCAATTGAATCATTTTTCACCATAAAATGCAAGTGTTATATCAATGCAACATTATCATCCAATAGTTGTAGAGTAAATAAACAATGAACAAATGAGTAATCAAACACATGCACAGTACACCAGTGTTTTACGTGGAAACCCAAAGCGGGAGAAAACCACATAATCCTTTTTCTTATATGTCTTTAAGAATTACATTCATTGGAGGCACCAACTTCCTTTGTTTTCCAGCTGCAACTGGAAGGAGGCTCCAACCCCCTAGTTTCTTAGGCTACAACCTGAAGGAAGCTCCAACTCCCAAATTCTCTGGCTACAACCAGAAAGACGCTACAACCCCCTATGTTCTCGGGCTACAACTGGAAGGTGGATACAACCACCTGTCCTTGACGTATAAGTAGAATGATGGAACCACTGTCACACTATCACTGTGAGATATACTACTGTAAACCTGTACCATTAAACCCACACCAAACAACCTGTACCAATAAACTGAACCATGCATTAACCTGTATCTCAACTTGTAATCAACTTGTACCATAAACAAGTGCATCAACCATGCACCAACCTGTACCTAACAACTTGTAATCAACCTGTACCATAAACAAGTACATCAACCATGCACCAACCTGTACCATAAACAAGTGCATCAACCATGCACCAACTTGTACCTAACAACCTTTAATCAATTTGTACCATAAACAAGTGCATCAACCATGCACCAACCTACAAGTGCATCAACCATGCACCAACCTGTACCTAACAACCTTTAATCAATCTGTACCATAAACAAGTGCATCAACCATGCACCAACCTGTACCTCAACCTGTACCATGAACAAGTGCATCAACCATGCACCAAACCTGTACGAATAACCTGTCACAACAACCTATCCAAACAACCTATCACAACAACCTATCTCATCAATATTATCAACCAAATCAGATCTAATCACCAAGATAACTCTCAAATATGTGCATCAACCAAGCATAACACAAAAACTCATAATCATCACCAATATCAATATGTGTTTCTAATAATATACCAATACAAGTATGCTACATCATCCATAAACCATGTGTCAACAATACTACTAAAAAGTGCCTCCAACCATGTACAAATTATGTACCAATAATGTATCAACTACTGATCAAATATGACTCATCAAGATGTACCAACATCATCAGCTATACACCTCATGTATGTGCCAACTCATGAACTACTTGTCTCAACCATGTACCCAACATGTACCTCAACCAAAATCCCTCATCAATTTCATAATCCAAATCTGATTTGTAACTCTGTAATAGACCCGACGTATATGATCACATACCTGCAAACCTTCCTTAACTTTAACAACAAGAGACTAGCATTTTCATCAAACTTTACTTTAGTCTCACATGACTAGTTTTGGATTAGTCAACAACCCTAACTTGAAATAATAATAACTATGTACCTGTAATGAATAAAGATATGAAAATAGTACATAGTGTTCGTCATTGTGTTTTATGCAATTCCTCCAAGTGTCACTACTTGGAACCTCTTAGAAAAGGAGTTATAGCAAAAATGACACACCTTGTTGAATTCTGGCTTATTCTAGAGAGCGAACTTGTAGAGCGTGCCCCGCATATAATATTTGTTGTGTGGATCTGAAAATTGTACATAGAAAAATAAAAAAATTACTCTAACCAAAGCATTTGGTCTTACTAAATTTGGATCTTTTATGAAGAAGTTATGACATTTTTACCCGAAACACCTGTTTTAGATTGGTTTAAGGACTAGCCACAAACCCTATTTTCCACGGAGTGTAACTCCAAAAATACAACGACCCACAAGATGAAATTTGTACCACAAATACTTGGATATGTTTCCTCAATGGAATCCCAATTTTATGGTCTGAATCATTATAGAAATTTTTTTATTGCGAAAATGGTGAGATGACCTGTAAATAACATACCTTAGAAAACATCATCAAAATAATTTATCCTCCTTTGAATTTCGGCCTTCTTTACTTCACCTTCCCTCTGAAATTTGGCTTAGATATCCTTTGGTTACCTCAGTCACCTGTAGATATTCAATATGCTCAAGTTTAATTAAAATGAGAGAGCCTTTCCTCTTATTTATACTTTCATGTAGCTTCCTCAAGGGGTTACCTTTTAACCATCTTAACCCACTTTCCTTATTTTAGGGTTAACCCACTTCTAACCACTTG
>ML795005.1:67383-101330 GCA_009831015.1 Picea engelmannii | reverse complement strand
GTCATTATTAATCAATTTAAACCTAGACAAACCTTATTACTAATATTTTGTTTATCCTAAGTCCATTTATGCAGGGACGGAAGGCGGGATAATGGAGGCTGACAAAGGACAAGGGGGAGAGGATGCAGCGGATGAAGGATGCAACAAGGTGATGGAGGATTGAGCAACAAGAGTGGAGGGAGGAAACAGAATCACCTGAGCTATACTTCGTCACCCGGAGAGATGCCAAATAGATACATATTAGTCAGAAGACTGATTCCCATAATTTATGGGGTGATAACAACAGTTAAGGGAAGTCTCACTGTACCTGGAACAGACGTTGGTCAAACTCACTTGGGATCCTTGGAGGGTAAATCCACAATTATTGCATGGAAGCTTGCACCAAGGTGAAAGTCCGTTAAGCAGGTCACCATTGTAACTATTCCACCATACCTAGCCCCTTCTTGACTTGATCACGTGACGTTGGATTTCATCACCAACTAGTACGATCATCGAGAGAAGTTTTGTTTGCTTGGTTTTGATTCCTAGATTTTATTAGCGTATGCTGTTTCTTTTTGTTACTTGGCCCTAGATTTTCAACGTGTATTGTTATTCTCCAAAATTGAGCCTATAGACGATAAAGGTCTTCGCCGACCATGTAGGATGCAAGGGCTGCCTCTGGAAGGCTACCAACCCTTACCTCCTAACCCTCCAGAAGAAAACTACCATGGAGAGGTAGAAAATCAATCTGACGCTGGGAGTGTTGTTGCTGCTCTGTTAGACAATTCAGAAGGCACTTTGGTTACGGTTAAGAATCCCACTCCTCGCACTACGTCTGTGTCAACAATTCCTCTCGAACCACTTTTTCTTCATTTAGAATCTCTTGGGAACGTCATAGACGAAGAGGTCCCACAATTACCTGCAAGAGATTTTACCGACACATATATGGGATCCATAGAATCAACCTTTGGTGATGAGTATAGGACTCCTGTTCGTCCTAGCACTGCAGTAGACACAAATCCCACACTTTCTCATTCTGTATGGAGGACTTCATCAGGACACGATCTCTATGAGCATTTTGAATCCTTTTGACAACCCTTTAATCCTCATGACCCTCTTGGTGAAAGTGGGCCATCTGGTCAAAGTATGAATCACCCCATCGATCAGGTCATTAACCCTACTGTTGCATCATCACAAGTCTATCCTAATGCTGGACTCATCACCTTTACTCCTTCCCAAGGCACTTCAATCCCTACCCCCACTTTTACAAACTTTCACTCTATATCTCCACATGTTCCGCACGATCCTGCTGGGACATCTTTTCACCCGAGAATGCAGAACCTTGCCAGCCAAATACAACCAAATAGAGGGTAACCACCATCTAGTGGATCTATTCCTCTTGGAAGACCACCATCCTATGGCAGGCCTACCCCTCCCGAGGGATATCCCCCTTTTCATGTTCTTCCCGGAGGGCAACCTCCCTTTGCCAGTCATACCCTGGTTGTTAATCCACTGCTGGCATGGGGGAAACCTTCGTCTATTGGAAACCCTTCACAATCCTAGGGAGTATCTTCCAGAGGCACATTTACCCAACCCTACATTGGGGGGAACTCATATCATAACCCACAAGGAGGAGTATCAAATCCTGTTCCTTCTGGACCATCTTATGGACAACCTTATCCGGGTGACATCCCAAACACCACCTAGAGTCCTCAAGGACAACAACCTTATACTCCCCATGGGCCTAATGTGTATCCACCTCCAGGATCTACTCCTTACCCTCCTCAAGGGACAATGTTTATCCTCCTTATGGGCAAGCAAATCACCCGGCTTATAATGCTCAAAACCCACCATGTGATGCGAATTTTTCTTAGCCATCATTGAATCCTGTTTATCTTGGTCAACAACAACCATATGTAGGAGGACCTACTAGTTACAACTATCCACCTAACCCAGTTTATGGTCCTACTGGTGTTCCTATGCCACACCAATATCATCTGCAAATTAGCCGACAACTGCATTTCCTTGCGACTCTGGATCTCCCAGACTTGTCTCGATTAACTAATGATCCTATTTTTCAATCACCGGTTTGGCTAGTTATTCCAGCTAAACTTCCTTTTGATATTTCGAAATTTTATGGAAAATCTGGAGAAGATCCAAATAACCATGTGATGAATTTCCATTTGTGGTGTTCATCAAACTCCCTCATGGATGATTCTATACGTTTGCATCTTTTCCATCGAACACTTACAGGCTCAACAACAAAGTGGTATATTGAACTACCATGTGCTTCTTTCCATGATTTCAACTCCCTTGCCATGTCCTTCCTCACACACTTCGCTACGAGACGGGTACCAAACTCTTGACCTCCCTTCGTCAAACTGACTCCATGCATATCTCTGACCATATTCATGAGTGGAGATGACGACGAAGGATGATCAAGGTAATCATTCCTGACATATTATTGGCGGAATGGTTTACTAAATCACTTTTACCCCCGATCGCTCGTGATGTCACTATGGGTGGCATGGTCACCGAGGAAGAAACCATTTCTCGGGCTCAGTACTTAGATTTGGTTTATTCACAATCTGGTACTTTGTATGATTTTCTTCCAAATGCTGCTCGAGCTAATACCGATCCATCCAAGCCGTCATCCTCATCTCATGTGGACGGTGTTATCAGTTCCATCAAAACTCAATATACTTCCCAATTGACCACACTCTCCTCTACCTTCCCCCAAACTCAGATCTCTGAGGTGAATGCAGTTCAATCTGCCCCTTCACAACAATTCGGAGATAAGAAGAAGACAAAAAATAAATCAAAAAATATTAATAACAATGAACAACCAAAAAATGAAGCTCAAACACCTACTATCGAAAAGCAACCACAACGGAAACTGAAATTCCCGTGTATCATTTGTGGTGACGCTCACTACACTCGAGACTGTCCACATCACAATGAAGTGGCCAAAATTTTCCAGGGAAATTCACAACCTGCTGTGCTTACTCAGCCTTTTCCACAACAACAATCCATGGTTTCTCAAACCCCCTCTCCTAGGGGTAGTTCCATCCATCCTCATGATGAGGCCTCGACGAGTGAACATATTTATATGTTTAATGGGATTAATTTGAACACTCGCTCTAAGACATACGACACACCAGGTAACCCTGACAAAGGAAAGGTCACTAATGGTGCTGGTACTTTACCAGATCCATCGCCATCCTCTGTTAGTCCTCCATCAGTTAATCCTCCATCTGGACCACTTCAGATTGAGAAACCTACATTCGACTCTATCTTACGCCCTCCTAAGAGAACTATCCGTAAATCTACCTTTAATCCTAGTTCACGTGCCGCCCATAACTACAACATTGTTGAAGATTTGGCTCAAGCACCGTGTGCTATGTCTGCATTAGAAGTTCTACAACACTGTCCCAGTCAACGTAGAACGCTCTTGGCCGCTATTGGCACTGTTGATACTGAGTTTTCCAACCATATCATGTTTAACCTAGACAATTATGCGTCTCGACTCTCCCACCAACTTGCTTTCCAAGTTGATGTTGTTGTTCACAATGAAAAAATCCACCGAAATATTCTGGATGAGGGAGCCTCAACTTGTGTCATGTCTTTATCATGTTGGAAAGGTTTAAAATTACCTATACTTAACAAATCCCCAACGATGTTACGCGCATTCGATGGGCGAGGTTTTCATCCCCATGGGCTTTTACAGTCCCTGCCCATCCAATTGGGTGGAAAAACTATCACTGTTGATGTCGAGGTGGTCGATGCTCCCCTCAATTACAACTTGTTACTTGGAAGAAGTTGGTTTTATGCTATGACTGCCGTCACCTCGTCAGTATTTCGATGTGTACAATTTCCTCATCAGGAAAAAATTGTCACTATTGATCAGTTAGATTTCTGCACAACCGATGCTCGCGCTCCTGCTACCAACAATATTCCTTTCTTGAGAGACCACAAGATCATGTATGAAAGCATTGGTGTTGGCTTACTGAAATATTCTAGCCTCATGGGTACCATCCCTACACCACTTCCACCGGCTACACATCATATTGCCACTGTCGATATGATTTCAACCGCGGCTTATCAATATTTGGAATCATCTGACCCTTGGATTGTACCTAGTCCGTTGGAATTTGATGCACTAGGTGACACCGTGCCACTTAGTCCAGCCGAAACATCATACGTTGCTGTCCAATCCGCTTCTCCCTCTTCGGATGACCAACATCTATTGGCACCCACCAATTACTCGATGCCATCCCGGTTAAGTTCCTTGTCATCTGCAATCGATTATATTTCCCCAATTTTTCTCTCTGATGATTCTCTTATGGAAATGTTGAGCATTGACGAGCTACCTCAGGATGATAACCATCATCGATCCTCTTTTCTTCCCCCTCGTGAATAAATTAAGGAAGATATACACTCTATCTCCCCTCCTGATGTTGATTTTCCATTGTCTCCCATGCCTTCAACTTCCGATGATTTAGATTCGGTAGTTGACATGGTGATCTCTTCGATAGGGCTATTGGAGCCTGATCTCCTTACCCCTATCACAACCTTCAACATGTGTTCCTTCCAGAGTGATTTTATTTCATCCAGTGAAGATCTCTTGGAAGCCATGACCGAGTTTTGTCCCTTGACATGGTGTTCTTCCAGAGCGTTATTCTCTTGGAAGCCATGATCAAGAAGGGTCCACGAGAACAATTTTCCTCTCTGTGGCAAGATTGTTAAAAAATGAAACAGAGGTCACGAGCACAATTTCTCTTCTCTGTGGCAAGCTCATTAAAAAATGAAACAAAAGCTTTGAGCATAGTTTTCCTCTCTGTAGCAAGCTCATTAAAAAATGAAACAACAATCTAGGGATTGAACCCGGAGCCCTGAGCATAGTTCTTTTCCCGTGTCAAGCTCGTTAAAAAATGAAACAAACACCTCTCTTGAACCTTCATTTCATCCACCCTTATCCTTTTTCTACATCTAGTAGAGAAATTGGTGACAACCTCAAAGTTGGTGAATGAATTGAAGCTTGGAGGGCATGTCTCTAGTCTTTGATGATCATTCTAGAGTTAATCCACTAGCTTTCAAGATGGGGGCATACCGAGCTTAGTCGTTGTTCTTTCTCATGCTCATAAATACATGATAATGCAACTGGGTAAACATTTATCTTTTTTTCGAACCCGCATGGTTAAATGAAAAAGGAACCCCTTGGAGTCGTCTTTAAGCTCTTTTCAAACTCTCTAAACATGAAAAGATTGTCGAGTGATCTTGCTTCCTTTCCCACTTGTTAAAAGGTTTGAAAGGGCATCTTTTGAGTGATAATTTATCTCTTTTTTGGCCTCGCGAGACTAACATTACGAAAAAGGACAACATTGGAGTCATCTTTAAGTTGTTTTCAGACTCTCTAAATATGAAAAACCACCGAGTTTACCTTGTCTGGACTCGTTAAACAATCATAAATTGAAGAGCCCATACGGGACCGAACCCTTACTTCTTCCAGTTCACTAAACAAAGGAAGAGGGACTGACCGAAGGTGAGTCATATCGAGCATGTGTTACCCTCCTCGAGCTTGTTAAATTAAAAAGAGGTACTCGTCTATATGGATGGGGGAAAATTGAAGGAAGCAAGGCAATCAATTTTTTGAGAACACTACCAATAACTCTTACGGTTGCCCTTGAACATGACACTTTGTCTTTTCACGCATTTTAATCCTCTGAACCTCTACACTGAGCCAATTCTTTGATTTTTCTTTACTTCTTTGGGTCACCTGACGAAAGTCACATCATCCACTGCATCATCAAGTTTTGGTCCATGTCAAGTTTCTGCTGTTGTGCCTCAGTGTTCAAGGGAAGTATCTGCCTCGAGAGTCAGCCATAAAAAATATATTGTTTCAATACCCATGTTAGTCCATGTTCATGTGATCTACCAATTACATCTCTGTGTTCGTTTCGTGTCGTTGATGGGGGATACATCAAGGCCCTCCGTCGACGAGTCTATTCTTGTCGACTTCAACACATTATACAGGAGTTAGACTTAGAAACTAGTTAGTACCTTGGGACCTGCATGCCTCAATGGAATGCCTCCTCGTGTCTGACAGTGGGTTTACATCATTTACCTCTGATCAGATGATTCCACAGATGTTCGACTTCAACTCATTCATTCACATTCGTTAGGATGTACTAGGGTACCTTGGGAATCATTGACATCAATGGTGATTTCCCTCGCGCTTGTTAATGATTTACATCATTGACCGGTAATCAAGTGGTCTCTGCCATGTTCGACATCAGGACATCTATTCACATGGTTAGATTCGTACTACATCGGAGTCGGTAATAATACCCTGGGTTTATTTTTCACTCTTACGTATACTTTTCCCAGGTTGCGAAGGAGTTCTTTTGAACTATGACACATATACTGTTACATAGATCCACTTTGTATTGGTCATGGCTATGTATTGTCATCTCATAGATCCACTGTGTATTCTTCGTGGCTACGATCAGTTCAGGTAATAGGGGTATAGATCCACAGTGTATCTTCAATGACTATACCTTTTGTCAATATAATTATGGATCCACAGTGTATTTTATGGCGGCCATAGCTAAAAAATCTTTATCACTCAAGCATAGGTATACTTGCCTTGGGTTTGAAACGTGTCATAATATTTGTTTGATGGTTGTGTGCATATTTCTCCAGTTTCTCTGCGTCCATACACTTGCTCAAAAAAGTCTACAAAGTACTTCAGTCATCATCGTCTTCTAACTTCGTACTTTGGGGGGCAATCTGTTACACCTCAAAATTACTCACTTCGATAGTGTCGCAAGTGTCATCATTACAAGTGTTGTAAGTGTCACATCTTGTCTGCAAGTGTCGCATCTTGACTACAAGTGTTGCAAGTGTCAAAAACATCATACTGCCATCTTTCCTATGTCGTGCCTCTAATGACATCACAAAGACACTTAAGACACCCCCAAAGACTAGTTTTGAAGAAGAGAAGTCACTTGACAGGGAGTACAAACCTTTTTCCACTGAAAGAACCACTAAAAAATGAATTTGGAGAGGAGCGCTCCCCTACCCACTATCAGGGAGTGCTGGCGCTCCCTGAGCCTCTTTGGGGAAGTGTTTGAGCACTTTGTGCACCCTTTTGGGGGAGCACTACCTTGTTCTGAGCAAGTTTTGTGTTTGTTGAGGCAAATCAGGGAAGAATCCCTCAATTCCTGAAGGTAGTAGGATTCGAATAGATGGTCAAGGTATGATCTTAGGGAAAATCCTCAATTGAAGGAGAGGAATCCTCAACTTATCCCAAAGATCTCTCAAGTGGTTGGACCTCTCCAAGGTTATATAAGGAGGCCTTCTCATGGTGAAAGGTACATGGAAAAAATTGGAGATGTGAAACTTATGATCTCATGAGTGAGATGTCATCAAAGCAATCAGTGTATATTACTTGAGAAAAGGGGTTGGACAAGGAGAACTGGAAGAAACTGCTGCACCTTCATTCAAAGGATTGTAATTAATTTTACTTGTTCTCATTAATAATCAATGCTTGGCCTGTTTCTTTCAAACTTGTGCATGTTCCATATGAGTTTGTCTGCAGTAGATGGATATATATTTGAGCTAATATCAGTAGAGTAGGAAGTCCATTGTATCTTTGTTTGTTTTGCAGGACCTATCAAGGAGCTCAAGATCAAAACTCAGCTTGGACTTTGCAAAAACAAACGTTGCTAATAAGGTACATATATTTCTCCTTCTATTTCATTCATTAGCTTGATTAGATCTAAAAGGAAGTCAATGTCCATGTTAAACACTTTTCTGTCTTGGCCTTAGGAGTCTAGAGACCAAGAGCGAATCCACTTGTCTGTAGGGGGATTGACCTACTACAGGGTCCCGAAAACAAGGCCATGTTAGGTACCCAAATACAAAAGATACACTGAAATAAACGAGGAAAGAGGGAAAACTTCATGGGAAACCCTCCCCCCTCAAAGTACAATGTATGTAAAAAGAAGAAATGACAGTTTCTAGGAAACTGTGTCCTTCACTCCAAGACGACTTCATAGAGAATCAAACTTCTACTCAGTGAAGATCTTCGTGAATATATCTGTAGTCTATTCTATTGAAGGACAAAAATGCAGGTCGATGATCCCCTCGTGTACTAAGTCCCGGATGTAGTGCATGTGGATCTCTATGTGCTTTGTCCCCTACCTTTGAAATGGATCTCTGCAGAACTTCAAAGTTCTTTGGTTGTCACACCAGATGATGATCGACTGATGAAACTGAATGCCCAACTCAGTGAGAAAATGATGTAGCCACATAAATTGAATGGTTATGTTAACTACCCCTCTGTAATCCGCCTCGGATGAATATAGAGCAATAATATCCTGCTTCTTTCTCGACCAACAGATAGGCTCAAAACTAAGACTGAGTGAGTAACCAGATGTGGACTTTCGATCAATGCTATCACCAACCCAGTCAGAATCAATGAACCCGATGAGGTCCAATGTAGATTCTTCTACATAATGAATCCCAAAGGTGATGGTGCCATGTATGTATCAAATGATACACTTTGCAACCTTCCAATGTAGCTCATGAGACTCTTGCATGAACCTGGAGACTGCTCCAACTACATAGGAGAGGTTTGGTTTGGAGTGTGTGAGATGAGAAAACATCCCCACTAGCTGTCTGTACAGTGTGCTGTCAACCAGTGGAGTGTCCCCGCCATCCTCAAGTCCGAGTCCTGATAGGAAAGGAGTCAGGGAAGAATTGAAGTCTGTCATGTGAAATATCTCAACGAGATCTTATGCATACTTTTCTTGAGACAGTTTGATGCCTGATGCATCCTGAGTGATATCGAGTCCAAGGAAGAAATGTAGTGGACCCATTTCTGTCATTAAGAACCTGTCATGTAGAATCCTCTCTACTGCAACAATCGCTGATGTCGAGCAACCAATGATCAAAAAATCATGAACATACATAACTAGAAGTAGAAGTGAATCAACCATCCCGAGCATGTAAACATTCAGGTCTGATTTACAATGTACAAAATTATGTGACAACAGGTAGGATTCCATCTTGGCATACCATTCCCTCGGAGCATGCTTGAGGCCATAAATATATTTATTTATTCGATAGACCAAATATGAATCCTGCATAGATCTCCTCAGAGAGATCGTCGTGAATAAATGCATTCTTCACGTCCATCTGATGGACTTCCCATCCCTTGGATGTTGCAATGGAAATTTCCAAATGTATGCAATCCATATTCGCTACTGGAGCGAAGGTCTCATCATAGTTAATGCCATGCACCTGATGATAGCCTTTGGCAAATAGTCTGGCTTTGTATCTGCTAATCTGTCCATCCGCCTTGCTCTTGGTCCTGTATACCCATCTACACCTAAAATGTTTCCTTCCAGAAGGAAGGGGAACCAGATCGCTCAATGATGAGCTGGTCCAAGAAAATATCAATAAGTATGTATCCCTTCACACCGTCGGGGTATCCAACAAATATACACTCTGTGCTCTGTGGATCAAGTGCCTTCCTCTTTTTAGAGGGAATTCGTGCCCATGCATGTGTGATCCGAAAATGATCGTTTAAAGACTATGGTTAAGTTTATGCATGAGTTGATGTACCACTTAGGAATTAAGAGAAGAAGAAGATTTTAATGAAAGAATGTTGCAACCATCATAAAGAATGAAGAATAGAAAATATAAATTTAAAACAACAAACCGTAATGCCAAGATTGTTAACGGAGTTCCACAAAGTTGCCTACATCTTCGTGCCTTTGTCTCAGTGGGGGAGGATTTCTTATTAGTATTCAATGCTTCAAAATTACATCAGAAGTACATCAAATGGATTAAAAACTAGTATGGCTGTGTTCTTCTCGACCTCAAGAATCCAACACAACTGACGACACTAAAAAAGGTTGAGCGTAGCTCTCGGAAATGGCCTCCAAAGTTCTCTTCCTCAATGGCTTCCCTACATAAAAATGGCTTAAGATTCCAAAATATTCATCATTTTTCTGTATATGATCCTCCAAAACACTCAAACATGCTTTTTTTTTATATAAAATTTGAGTTGGGGGTCGAAATCCCAACTTCCCCCCTCTTTCTTGGCTCTTTTTGGGCTTCGATACCATTTTCTAGGAAAAAATCCACTAAAATCAGGCCCAGATATGGTAAAATCCTCCAAATTTGGCCAAATCCACCAGATTTAGCACAACTGGTGCAACCCCCAAATCCTGGGCTCCTATTCATATGGTGCCCCTTGTGACCAGGGCCCTAAAATTTTGACATAGCTCATATTGGGTAAATTTGGGCTGCCACGTGGCACCCTCTGATTGGGCCACATGTCACCCCCTGATTAGCTCAAGCCACGTTAGCGTTCATACTGCCCCCTCTGCCTTCCTAGTCAGCTGCCATGTCAGCCTTCCGTACCGCCACGTAAGCCTTCCGTATTGCAACGTAAGCATTCCATACTACCACGTAAGCCTGCTGTACTGACACGTCAGCCTACTATACTACCACATGTCACCTCTTTATAATTCCATGTGTCACTTCCGTACAGTTCCACATGTCAGCTCCGTACAATGCCACATGTCACTTTTGTAAAGTGCCACATATCACTTTTTTAGTGGTCCAAATCACCCCTAAAAATGCCAAAAGTAATTGACATGTGGCACGTCCTGGTGCTGGCATGTGTCATGATGACATCAAAATGATTTACTTATGACATCATCATGGCGTACTTATGACATCATCTTCCAAGTCAATTGTATGACCTTTGACCGATTTACTTTGACCTTTGACTTCCATTTTTGGAAAAAATATACTACTGGAATTGACACAATGAGCCCTATGCGATGGCGCTGGTTTCATCCGATTCCGAGAACTTTGATTTTAGACCTTTCTGGATCCATTTGGATCACACCTCCCCACTAAGACCTTTTGGTCCTCCAAAACGGTATTAACTAGACATCAAGTGCGGGATAGGCCTCCCCACTTGTCCTTTGTCTTTAAACTCTGTCTTGTGCACCTTTCACATCATAATCAATTGCATAATAACGATGAAAACTGAAAGCATATTGTTAGCCATTTGAACTCATTCACATCTTACTAAATCCACTACCATCCATGTAGAAAACATTAGCAACAATACTATCGGAAATATGACTGAAAATAAATCAATATGTTTGCTGGGCTTGCACGACATTAACTTATCTTGAATTAAACTATGATTGAACTCCCATCCTGCAACCATCTCATGTTCATGCTTAAGATAAAATTCTTTACTTGGCACAATTATAGGTGTATTTCTTGCATAAGTTTCCTTCTTTAATTGTTCCATTGTTAGAATAGATTGATTTTCTTTTATATGATGAGCATGCGCAACATATTCAATTCCCTTCTTAAACAAGTGATATTGATTATGTTCTCTGTAGAAGATTGCTTTGCGATCATATAAATAAGGGCTACCTAAGACCATTCCACATGTTTCTAGCGGCACCACATCACATATTACTTCATCCACATACTTAGATGTAATTGCAAACTTTATGATACATTGCTTTGTTATGGGAAATTTGTGATCTTTGCTTATCCAATTTAGTGAATAGGGTTTGTGATGCATCTTAGTGTTTAATTCCAATTTCTTAACCACTTCTTCTGAAATTAAGTTAGATCACTATCTATCAATGTATCGATCTTAGTATGTTTCATTATGACCTTTATATGAAATAATTTACTTCTTGAATAAAAACAATCACCAATTTTACCTGACAAACCAACTACTGTGATTTTAGACTCATCACTTGAATCATACCCCAATTTTGTTGGTCGTGTTGCTGTTGCAACTTTTTTCCTCCCTTTCCTCTCTTTGAACCACTTCGGTCTCTTCTCTGGGTGCAATTTCCAACAATACTTATCACCGTGCCCTTCTTTCTTGTGATGCTTGCAAGAGAGATTCTCTTCCTTCATTGTCATTGAATTTTCTTTCTTCCCATTCCCTTTGCCTTTGCCTTCTTTCTTTGAAGATGATTCCCCTGATACACCAACTGCAATTTTCCTTGCTTCAATATACGTTGCTTGGAAAGAAACCTCATCAATATTAGTAGGTCCAAACATGAATACTATATTACAAATATGTGCAGGCAAACCTCCTATATACTTCATAAGGGTTTCTTGTGTATTCAATGAAACATCTAATGTCAAAGACATCTTACAAAATTCATTTGTATATTTCTGCACCATTTTTTCTTTTCTTAATTTAAGACTTTGCCATTCAATTAAAGCCTTTTCCTTATATCCCAATGGATAGAACTGTTTTCTAAGTGTGGAAATAAAATCATGCCATGATGGAAAAATCTTACAAACTTGCTGAGTTCCATGTTGCATCCTACTTTGCCACCAGATGAGAGCTATGCCTTAAAGACGAAGCAATTCCAATTTGATTTTGGTTGCCTCATCATTGATTTGCTGCACATTACAATATACCTCCATCTATCTAACCTAGTTATCAAGTTTCTCAGCATTAACTTCTCCATCATACATAGGAAAAACAAATTTTACATCAATTTAAGTAATGGCATATTAGGGTTATGCTTATGATAATGTTTTCTTGAAGAAGTAGTGTTTAAAATTGTACTTGAAGAAGAAGAAGATGGAGATGAAGGAGGTGAAGGAGGAGTTTTGGGAGGGTTCTCTCCTTCTTCACTTTTGTCTTGTTTTGAAGATTCCCCTTGAACCGGTCTCTTGTGTTCCAAGTAATCATCATACAACACTTTTACCATCTCTGACATGGCAAAGAAAGTTCTTTGAAACTCTCTTTCTTTTTGAGAAATTCCTTCTTACGATGCCATCTCCTCACTTTGAGATGTCCTGTTTCTTGATCCAATCTCAGGATATCCTTCTATAATCTCTCCTTCACCACGACTTAGATTTTCCATGGTAATCATGAAAACTCAAACAACTAATTGTCAACCTGCTTTGATACCACTTGATTCGAAAAATGATCTTTTAACGACTATGGTTAAGTTTATGCATGGGTTGATTTACCACTTAGGAATTAAGAGAAGAAGAATATTTTAATGAAAGAATGTTGCATCCATCATAAATAATGCAGAACATAAAATAGACATTTAGAACAAAAAACTATAACACCAATATTGTTAACGGAGTTCGACAAAGTTGCCTACGTCTCCGAGCCTTTGTCTCAGTGGGGGAGGCTTTCTTATTAATACTCAATGCTTCAAAAGTACATCAGAAGTACATCAAATGTATTACAAACTAGTATGGCTGTGTTCTTCTCGACCTCAAGAATCCAAAACAACTGATGGAACTGAAAAATGTTGAGCGTAGCTCCCATAAATGGCCTCCAAAGTTCACTTCCTCAATGGATTCCCTGCATAAAAATGGCTTAAGATTCCAAACTCTTCATCATTTTGCTGTATCTGATCCTCCAAAACACTCAAACATCCTTTGTTTATATAAAATTTGAGTTAGCCTACCCAGTCAGCTGCCACATCAACATCCGTACTTCCACATCAACCTTCCTAGTCAACTTCCATGTCAGCCTTTCGTACCGCCACATCAACCTTCCGTACTGCCACGTCAGCCTGCCGTACTACCAAGTCAGCTTACCGTACTGCCACATCAGCTTATCGTGAAACCACGTGTCTTGCTGTCACTAGCCCACATCATGTCTGTACCACCATGTGTCACTTTTGTACATTTCCACGTGTCACTTTCGTACAGTGCCACATGTCACTTCTATACAATGCCACGTGACACTTTTTTAGTGGTCCAAATCACCCCTGAAAATGCCAAAAATGACTAACACATGGCACGTCCTGGTTGTAACACCTTGTTTCCCCTAGTCTATAAAAATAATTATATTGACCAAGAACTATGGCAAACTCAAAGGTGTGAATATTTGATTTGATGGACCTTTTTATAAAAGGTCGATGAATGTAAATTATGTTATGAATATGTGTTGCATGACTGTAGGGAGGGGGATGCGCTAAAAGAGACCACAATGGATAATGAAGGGTGGTGGAAGGGACCTGGAATGGTTGCATTAAATTCCACTGAACTAGTACCATACTGGTTTTTACTTGCTCAAATACCAAGGCAACTCTTTGACCTTGGAATGAATTTCTCATCAGGATGGTAGGTGGGGAGGCTCCTCAAGAGTTAATGAGTGGATGGGGAGAAACGCCCATCCGCAAAGCTCTCAGACCTGACCACGGACGGGGGAATTCACGCCACACACAATCTTGTAGAGAAGGGCAAGAAAGGAAGTGTGGGAAGGGTAAAAACAGAGAGCATGCATGACAGGGATCATGAAAGAGAGCCGCAAAACCCTAGAAACACAGGGAGTTATGAACACAGGAGAAGGAGAGTTACTTTCATCCTCGATTTTTGTCTGTATCGGGAGAAGGAGAGTAACCTTCGTCCTTGAATTCTGTTGAGATGGAAGTAAGATATTGAATCTTAGAGCATCGTACTCTAGCTGGGGGGTGGCTAGTGGTAAATCCATTTGGAGTCACTGAGCCTACAGTTGGGTGGAAACGAGAACCCCTCTCAGCGGTTGCATCACGCCTTGTGGTTCTGATAAGTGTTTCATGCCTTATATTTTGAATTGAATATCATGGATGAATGTTTATACTTATATGCCATAGTTGATTTCTATGTAAATTAGTTAATTTCAAAGTATGCGTTGATCCCATTGAGAATAGACCCATCTGATTGACCTTCACAATATTCTAGGATGGCTCCTCAAGAGAACCTTTCCTTGGGAATCGCCTCACAACTTTGGAAACATACCGAGCCTTTACCCAGAAACCCGACTAAAATCACAGATAATTGCCCAAGAACCATCTAAAGGTTCATGTGATCTGGGTCTAGAAAACCTGTGCAAGAGAGAGTAGTTCTCTAAGGTTTCAGAGTCGTGGGAGTTTGAATCTCCGAAAGGTTGAATTTCGTGACCCAATTCAGAAAGGATAGAGAATCCAATTATTGAAAGGGAGTATCCCTTCGTTTGGTAGACGAACAGACGAGATCCTTTTGAAAATACCTCAGGTCTGTCAAGGCCAATGGATCTAAAGGAGGAGCATGGGCGTTAACGCCTCGACCCCTTCAGCCTTTGCAAGTAGCGATGGAATTGGGACCGTAGATCCCAGGATCCATCGGGAGCCATCTAGGTCGTCGATCTTAACCCTTGTGTAGATGGGAGGATGGACTCGTCATAGTTCTGAAAGTATCGATTTAATCAGGACCATCCATTCAGTAGGGATGCATGGAATTTCACTAACTCGTGACTTGGAGTGGTCGTGGTCAAAGGGTAGGATCGCACAAACTCACGATTCGTGAAATCATGACGTAATCATGGTAATTGATCCAGGAGTGATCTAGATCGTCGATCGTCTAGAAGGGAATTTCGACATTTCAGGAGTCAGGGGATTCGAGAGGAGAACCTTCGCAAAGTGTTGAGTCACGCAGTCCTGACCCAACACTCGGAGGAATGTGGGCCCTTGATCAGAGGACAACGAGGACCGTCGATTTAGCGTGAATGAGTTTCGGCGTCTAGGAGACCAAAGGGAAGATTCTCTTGTTTTCGCAAGTCACAAAATCCCAGCATACAAAACCCCGACATGCTCAGTGGGTTGGTCCTAGGTCATCGGACAGGGTTGTGTGGTAGAAGGAGATGGCAGGTGCTAGTAGTTGGCTAAGGGTCTAACTCGGGGATTGGTATTTCGGGACCTAAGAATTTGAAGAAATGAGAAGTCGAGGGACATGAAGTCCCGAAATCGTGAAACATGAAATAACCTATGGTTGTAGACTGTGGTCATAACACCGTGGTCGTGTGGAAGAGGGTCACGTCGTGATCATAGGTGAGAGGGCTAGCATGTGTTAGGCCCCTTAATCGATTTTAGGACTGAAGGAGATGAAGAGGTTGGGATGCCTTGTATCGGGAGCCTCGATGTCATGAAATGCGATGAGCCTTTTAAATTAAGCCTATGGTCGCGGGTCTCAATCACATGGTGGAGGATGAGGAATGAGCTAGCCTGTGCTAGGCCCCTGTAGGAATTTGGGAATTCTGTCCTTTGAGAAAAAGGAAAAATTTTTGTTATGTCACCATGGGTGGGTGACAAATTGGTATCAGAGCATGGTTACAACACTTGGCCTTCTTGGGCTCATGAACGAGTCACGTAGAAACTCCGTTTGAAGTACTCTTAAAAATAGTAACCCTCTATTTTAACCACCTTTACCAAAAGTCAAAGTTAAGAATGTTATTAAAGAAAAGAATGAAATCCCTACTGTGTGTATGCATTTGAGAAATGTGAATTTATGTACTTGTTATGAATGAATATAATGTTAGCTAAAAACAAGTGTTTTGTCTACACGCAAGTGAACGATCAACCGCGGGAAAACTAAAGACGTATAGAATGATGACACACCATGAGGTGGGGGACAACTCCCACAATAGAGACGAAGAGTCTGATGAAAGGAGGGCTGTAGAGACCCCTCTGGATCTAGCTGAGACTGTGAGGAGTCTCATGGCCGAACTACAAATCTTCAAGGTTGACAACGAGAGGTTGATAAAAGAGCAAGAAAAGAAAACAAAAATTAATGCAGTCTTGCTGCGGAGTTTATCCGACATACAAAGACAACTGCAACATGGACTTGACACCAGTCATGAGGATTGAGGATAGCCAAAGAAGAGTCGAAGTCCACATGAGATACAAAAACGTGGCCTTTTGAGTGGCTACACTAGGAAGAGAACCTCATGGAAGGACCACCCCGGAGATAGGGGATGGGCGTCGGACGTTTCCTATGGAAAGGAAACTAGCGACTCTGAAGGATATTCTAGTAGCAGAACTAGTTTATATTCCTGAAGAAAACGAAAGAAGCGAAAGCATTTGAAAATTCATATTCTCGAAGAATTCAGGAAGGCCAAACCACCCTCTTTCGATGGTGAGATAAAGAGAGGAGAGTAAGTAGAGGCCTGACTACTTGGACTAAAGAAGTATTTCATAGTCCATGACTTCTCGAAAAACTTGAAGGCCCGAGTAGCCACTTTCAACCTGAATGGAAAGGCTTCCATTTGGTGGGAAGACCTTAAGAATGTAAAAGGGATTCACGAAGAAGACCTATCTTGGGAATGATTTGAAAGATACTTCAGGAAGAAGTATCTGTTGGAAAAGTATTTCGACGAAAGACTAAAGAATTCTATGAACTCATGCTGGGGCAACTCACCGTAGAAGAATATGTCAACAGATTTCTTGAGTTGCTGAGGTACGTATCATACATAAAAGCAGAAAAGGCAAAGGTGCAATGATTTATCAGTGGGCTACCTAAGGACTATCAGAATAGGATTGAGTTTGACGAGCTGAGGACCCTAGAAGACACTATTCGAAAGGCAAGATATTGTTATGAACAGTTTAGGCTTCGGATAGAACCTCGCGAAGGCTGGAAGCAGAGGAATAGTTTAGGATTCCAGAAAAAGGGGTTTAAATCCCCAAGATTTAAAAACTATAAAAATGATACAAGGATGATTTTTCCTACCCGAAGTGTACACCATTAGAATTTCCCCTCCTAGAGAGAAAATAAGCCTTTTGGGTCAACCCACAGAAAGACTGATAATCCAAAGAAATAACCCTTGAAATGATGGGGTTGTGGAGAAGAAAATCTACTGAGGGACTGTCCACACCGACAACAAAACAATAGGAGAATTTACAACGTCCAAGAGGCTACCACCGTCAATGACGTGGCCAGGAATATGCCACAAATTTATGCAGATGTGGATAATAAACAAGCCGACCACCAAGCTTAAGTGGTGGAGATGGAAGGTATGATCACTAACCACCTAGTGTCTATTCTAATTGACCCTGGTTGAAATTTGAGTTATATAGCCCCTCGGGTTGCTGATAAGTGTAAATTTCATCCACATAAACATTCCAAACCATGGTTGGTACAGTTAGCCACTGGCACCAAAAGAAAGGTAGCGGAGGTCATGACAACTTGCCAATTCACTATGGGTGAATTCTCCACCCAAGTAACCCTTAACGTACTACCCCTAGGATTGTATGACCTGTTGATTGGCATGGACTGGCTAGCAGTATATAAATCCAGAATGGACTGTTACCATAAAACCTTAGAATGTGTAAGTGAAGAAGGAAGGAGGATAACCCTTCAAGGTATTTACCTCCACATGTAAACTTGACGAGGATAGAATACTCCGGGAAGCAAGAAGAAACCCTAATGAGTTGGCTAATAACCCTAGAAGACTTGTCGGCTCAATAAGATAATTTATATTAGGTTATTAGCCTCCAAGAGAAGAAGTCGGCCATAAATAATAATATATACTGAACATTCAGATACCCATAATGATAATTCGACCCAAGAAGTTAGCCAAAATTAGTATAAATATAGGAGGCTAGTTCTCATTCTGGCAGGCAGTCTTAGAATTGCAGAGCAGCACTTGTACGCATTGCAGTTGCCCAGTTTCTACACAGGTTTGGAGGAGAGTTGCCGTTGCAGATGCTGCAACTAGCAGTTACGCTTGGACTATCTAATGGCTAGGGTTTGGAACATCTGATCAGCTCTTGTTGGTGCGCTACCCTTTGTTTGGCTATCTAGCCTAGGGTTTGCTTCTGGAGTGATTCTCTGTCAAGGTTAAGGTGCTCAGAGGGTGGCTTCAGCCTATGGTTGGGTGACAATAGAGATATTGTCAATGGTAAAATGAGCACATCCATTATATTCTAACAGGTTATGGGCCCACACATCCTTCATTCAATCTAAACGCTGGAAAAAAACAGAGACATAAGGATATTAAGCTCGTTGAAGAAATGCTGCTAGGGTTTCCTAGCAGGAGCAGTCACCAAAGCACTGCCGCTAGGGTTACTAACAGGTGCAGTTGTAGAAACACTAATCCTCTCGTTGAGACACCTTAAGTGAAGAGATTGACCTAACCTCCAGATGGATCAGTGCACCCTAGCCTAGCGCATCTGCTGGTACTCTCAGCAAGCCAAGACGTCAAGTTTGAGTTTGTGGTCAAATCTAGGGTTTGACCAAGTCAAAGCAGCCATGAATTATTCTATGAATTCAGAGAACAAGTTAGATGGAGCTTCTAACTTTAGTGCATGTAAGACAAGGATTGACCTCATCCTTGCCAAGAATAAAGTGTTGGATATCGTGAAATCGGAGTTTGAAGAAGGAAAAGAGAAGGAACCGCAGAACGTTTCAACTATGGAGAAGTTCAAAGACGATGACATCAATGCTATGAGTATCATAGTGGAATCCATAAAAGACCACTTGATACCCTACATATCCCATCTTGACTCATTGAATAAAATGTACGATGCCCTAACAAATATCTTCTCGGTCAAAAACATTGGACAAGTTATGAGTCTAAAGAATGAGCTCCGTGACATGAAGATGAATGATGAGGACAACATAACATCATATTTTGTGAGGATCTATCAGTTAAGAGATCAACTACAAGTTATTGAAGAGATCATTTCAGAGAAGGAATTGGTAAATATAGTACTCAATGGTCTTCCCAAGACGTGGGATGCATTTTCCACAATCATGAACACAAGGAAGGAGTATCCAACATTTGAAGAACTTTGGACTTTTTGTGCTCAAGAAGAATCAAGGATCAGTGCAAAAGAGAAACCCCAAAATAAGTACGATGATCAAGACTTCACAAAAAGATTCAAGAATTTCAGGAACAAAAGGAAGTTTGGTTCAAGGAAGAAGCCAAATCAAGAGAAAGACATTTCAGAAGTACAATGCTTCAACTGTCGAAAGTATGGCCACTACAAGAATCATTGTCCCGAGCTAAATAAAAGGAAGGAGAAACACAAAGCATCAATTTCCAAAGAAAAGGAACCTACAAAGAAGACTAAGCAGGATGAAAGAGACTTATTCTTCTGAAGGTAACAATACTCTTCTTATTTCTTGTACATATCTTGTTTACATCGTCTCTGTACATATATTGTATATCTATCTCTTGGAAGATAATGTGTTCCAAGAAGAACTATACCGATGGAAGAACAACAATATAAGGATTGATGCCATTAGATAATACATGAAAGAATGAAATACATCAAACAAATCACGTGGAAGCTATTGCAAGATAAGTCAAATCAATCATGAATAGACTTAGAAGAAGAAAAGACAGAAAGAAGTCAACAATCAAGAGGAAATTGAAGAAAGACTTATGACATTTTGTAGAAGACAACAAGATGGAAGCATGGACTCGGCTAGACAGAGAAAGCCAATTATATATTGCAGAAGACAATGAAGACGCAGACGGAAGCATGGACTCTGTTAGACGGAGGGAGACGATTATATGCACTCTTACATGAAGCAAGGATTAGAAGGGAGCTAATCCTATGATCGATCTAATATGATTAAGTATATATCCATGGTAGTAACCATGAAATACAGTACGTGTTCAATTCAATCTCAGAAGAAGTCTTCTTCGAAGAGAAGCCTTAAATTATCCCTGGTTATCCATCCAGATCCGTGATCCTATGATAAAAGAAAGAAGTGGAATCTTTAGGGCATGGAATCTATAAGAAACTCCATGGACCCAAAATCTAAAGAAAAATACGAGGAAGAACATGAAGATTCCAGGAAAGAAGAGAAGCATGAAAAACCAGTCATTGTATTGAGAATCACAAGACTACCAGGCTAATATGAAAGCAATCAAGCAGAGCTGAAAGTTATGATAAATAACAATATATGGAAGACTTATGAATGAAAGAATTGCAAGATATAGAACTAGAGTTTCTCCCAGATGGAGGGAGAAGACTATGATGATTGGTCGTTCTAGTAAACCAGACATACCTCTACATGAGTCATTATATCATCTGCAACATCCATGAGTTGGATTTCTATATCAGATAAATGTAAGGACAAATTGAACAAAGAGCATATGGAGAGAAATATCAAGACTTTGAGGCATACCAAAGAGAGACCCTTGTATGCAGATGGAAAAATAAATCTCGGTGGAGAACCTCCAGTGCACAACAAAAGTGTGGTGAAGATTTTTTATAACAGAGATATTGTATCAAGATGATTCTCAGTAGATCACATCTCATGATGACAGAAGAAGTGCCAAATGGATATGTTCTAGTTTTCCAACAATGATATACTCTATTGATCAGAGCTACATGAAGCCTTCAGAGAAAACCAGTGTTCCAGACTGAAGTACATTTGAAATAAAGCATTACATTATCCGTGATGAAGTCAAGAAAGGAGAAAGTGGTTCTCCAATACATATCTCCACAGATGAGTAGATAAGAAAACATTTTGGTAAATCTTCCATCCAAGATGAAAGAATTTGCGTACTCAAGATGGATCTTATGGAGACGACTTCCTTATTGAAAGAGGAAGAGATGAATCCCAGGTTGGGAGGGAGCACTGATATGTATTGATTTATGGATAGTCATTTCTCAGTTAGAAAAATGGTCCAAGATGAGCAGTTTCCTTTCCAGTTTGGAAAGTGGATTGAGATTTCTGACGGACAACGATTTCCCATTGTGGTTAACATGGGAAATGGTCTAGATTGTTGATGTATCATAGACAATGAATTCCCATTATGGTTAACATGGGGAGTGGTCTAGGGTAGTCTCTCTTCTTGAGGGTTACCGAAGAAGACTAGCCCGCTTCGCTGGACAATGATTTCTCATTGTGGTTAACATGAGGAATGGTCCGTTTTGGAGGTTGATACAGGACAATATTTTCCTCTTGTGGTTAACAGAGGAAATGGTATGGACAGTCATTCCTTAGGGTTTATACATTCTCTCCAAGGTTCACTTTGATTAGTGTAGGAGGAATGGCCCAGGGTGGGGAATGGTCCAGGCTCAACAATCAGGGACAGACATTCCTTAGGGTTTATACATTCTCTCCATGGTGCACTTTGATTAGTGTAGGAAGAATGGCCCAGGATGGGGAATGGTCCAGGCTCATAAATCAGGATAATTATTCTTCCTTGCTTGAGAAGAATATTCCAGACAACTCATCATTGATGTTTTACCTTTTGAGGGTAGATATTCTTTCAGATATCATAGATGTGAGTGAAATATTCAGTTTATATCATAACATTGTTTCTGTGCAGGTTGATATCAGATGATTGTTATGAAGACTATATGACAGTAGATGTATACTACTGTGGTGGATGTGTTCCACTGTTTGTGACTATACGTTATTGATCAAGTACTTGTTTGATACTTTGTGTGGTAGTGTACCACTGGATTATAGTTATGTACTACTATGGATAGACACAGTTGTGTTCTATTTTTGTTCCGATTACCTTGAAGACTGTCATCAGTTTGGTAAATAATTATCAGCTAGATGAATGATGAAGAGAGAATTTCCAGACAAAAAATGGTTCAGAACATTTACTCTTCTAGATTAGAAGAATGTCTCTTGTATCACTCTGTGGAGTGAGCATCATGTACGATTACTCAGATAGAGTATGGTTTCGAGAGATGATGCAACAACTGATGATGATGGTGCTCATGATCTAGTCATGATCTAGTCTATATAACTATGTTGATGCTACCGGGTGAATGGTATGTTTTGTGCTCAAGACCATTACCTGTAATACCTCCCTAGATAGGAGGGAGTGTTGATATTATGGTATCTATGGGAGGTATTTACCTCCATGTGTAAACTTGACGAGGATAGAATACTCCGGGAAGCAAGAATAAACCCTAATGATTTGGATAATAACCCTAGAAGACTTGTCGGCTCAAGAAGACAATTTATATTAGGTTATTAGCCTCCAAGAGAAGAAGTTGGCCATAAATAATAATATATACTAAACAGACAGTTACCAAGAATGAGAAGTCGGCCTAGGAAGTTAGCCAGAATTAGTATAAATACAGGAGGCCAGTTCTCATTCTAGCAGGCAATCTTAGAATTGCAGAACAACACTTGTGCGCACTGTAGTTGCCCAGTTTCTGCACAGGTTTGGAGGAGAGTTGTCGTTGCAGCTGCTGCAACTGGCAGTTACTCTTGGACCATCTCTTGGCTAGGGTTTGGAACATCTGATCAGCTCTTGTTGGTGTGCTACCCTTTGTTTGGCTATCTAGCTTAGGGTTTTCTTCCGGAGTGATTCTCTGTCAAGGTTAAGGTGCTCAGAGGGTGGCTTCAGCCTATGGTTGGGTGATAATAGAGATATTGTCAATGGTAAAACTATCACATCCATTATATTCTAACATGAATCATTTGAGGACGACAAACCAAGCCTCAAAGACCACCCCATACTAAGAGAATTTAGAGATGTGTTTCCAGAAGAGGTACCGGGTCTACCTCCGAGAAGGGACATTGAATTCTTGATAGAACTTGCACCAGGAGAAGTGCCAGTGTGTAGGAAACCCTACAGGATGAGCACACCCAAGCTAGTTGAGCTTAAATTACAATTGAAAGAAATGATGGACAAAGGCTATATCCGGCCCAGCGTGTCTCCATGGGGAGCACCGGTCCTGTTCGTGAAAAAGAAAGATGGTACCCTCCGATTGTGCATAGATTATAGACAAATCAATAAGGTAACCATAAAGAACAAGTACCCCTTACCCCAGATCGATGACTTGTTTGATCAATTGGGAGGTGCTTCCATCTTCTCCAAGATTGACTTGAGATCTGAATACCATCAAGTCCGAATTAAGGGTGAAGACATCCACAAAACCGCCTTCAGAACAAGATATGGTCACTATGAGTTTTTCGTAGTACCATTTGGATTAACCAATGCCCCTGCCACTTTTATGTGCTTGATGAAAAATGTGCTCAACAAATTCCTAGACAAATTTGTACTGGTTTTTATTGATGATATCTTAATCTACTCTAAGAATAGAGAGGAACATGAGGAACATCTTAGACTTGTGCTTCAAGTTCTAAGAGAACATAAACTCTATGCCAAGTTTAGAAAGTGTGATTTCTTCTAGAAGCAAATACATTACTTGGTCCATGCCATATCTAAAGAAGGGGTAGCAGTAGACCCTGACAAGATCAGGTCTATCATGGAATGGCCTACCCCAAAGGACGTTTCAGACATCAGATCCTTTATGGTCTTAGTGGGATACTATAGGAGATTTATAAAAGGATTCTCCAAGATTGGTTGTCCAATCACCGCCCTCCAGAAGAAGGGAGTTAAATTCCTTTGGACCCCAAAATGTGAAGAAAGGTTTCAGACCCTAAAACACCTACTGACCCATGCACCCGTGCTGAAGATCGTCGATCTTGAAATTGACTTCCTCATGTGCATTGATGCTTGCAAGGAAGGGCTCGGACAAGTCATTATGCAAGAAGGAAGTGTAGTCTTCTATGAATCCCAAAAATTGAATGAACATGAAGTCAACTATGTGACCCTTGATCTAGAACTGGCCACCATAGTGCACGCCTTGAAAATGGGGAGGCATTACCTCCTGGGTAGGAAATTTGTACTTATGACAGAACACTGTGGATTGCAACACCTATTTGACCAACCGAAACTCAATGCTAGACAAGCTAGGTGAATGGCCCTTCTTAGCAAGTTTGATTTCGAAATCAATCATATCAAGGGAAAGGAAAATAAGGTGGCCAATGCCCTTAGCAGAAGTATGAAAACAATTCATCTGGAAACAATGAGCACTTGCAATACCAACGTCAGGGAAAGAGTCAAGAATGCACAAGAAATAGACATGTTCTTCCAGACCGTGACCTCATACCTGGAGCAAGAACCCACATGGCTAAAGTACAAAGGCTACCAGATGTTATAAATTACAAAAATAGATTGTATATTCCAAACTGTGACAAATTGAAGAGTTTCATAATGGATGAACTACATAAAAGATCGTATACTGGTCACCCATGATACCAGAAGATGATCACAACCACCAGGAAAAAATTCTATTGGCCTGGATTGAAGAAAGACATAACTGAGTATTTAGCCAAATGTATAGAATGCCAACAGGTTAAAGCATAACACCGACACCCAACAAGATTATTACAACCTCTGCCAATCCCAGAATGGAAATGGGAGACCATATCCATGGATTTCATCACCGGATTACCAACATCGGCCAGGCAGAATGACGCCATCATGGTAGTGGTGGATAAATTAAGCAAGTTCGCTCATTTTATCCCCATCAAATCGACTTGCAAGGCAATAGACATTGCCAACTTATTCATGAATGAGATATTTAGACTACATAGCATGCCTAAGGAGATCGTGTCTGACAGAGATAGGAAATTTACCTCAAACTTTTGGAAATCCTTGATGGTTGGTCTGGAGACCAAATTATTGTTCAGCACAACCTATCATGCTCAAACCAATGGACAGACGGAAAGAGTGAACCAAATATTAGAAGACATAGTAAGGATGCATGTAATGCATCAACCTAAAAATTGGGAAGATTACTTGCCACTGGTGGAATTTGCCTACAACAACGACTACCAAGAATCACTAAAGATGAGCCCTTTCGAAGTCCTCTATGGTAGGTCGCGCAACACTCCAGTCATTTGGAGTAATCCCGTAAACATAATTACTATTGGACCCGACATGTTGAAAGAAATGGAACAACAAGTGATTCAGATAAAGAAAAATATGAAATTTGCTCAGAACAGACAGAAAAGTTATGCCGACAGAAAGAGAACCCACCCCTAGAGAATTCAATACGGGAGACCACATATATCTCATAGTTAGGCCCAGGAATAGTTCCCTGAGGATGGGAGCTTGTGCCAAGTTGGCACATCGGTATTGTGTACCCTTTGAATTTATATATAGAGTGGGGCATGTAGCCTATAGGATAAAACTTTCTCCCAAAGTAAAAGCACATAATGTTTTCCATGTTTCATTGTTGAAGGAGTATGTACATGATTCTAATCTTATAATTGACTGGTCTGTGATCTAGGTGGAACCATAGGGATAATTATCGCCAGAACCTCTATGCATACTGGATAGAAAGGAAACCCCACTTAGGAACTGAACCATTGTACAGGTCAAGGTGCAGTGGAAACATTTTGACCCCGATGAGGCTACGTGGGAAATGGAAGATTCCATGAAACATGCATATTCAATTTTGTTTACTTCTGTACATACACATTGTAATTGATATATAGAACATCGAGGACGATGTTCCTTTAAGGGGGAGGGAATTGTAAGACCCTGTTTCCCCCAGTTTGTAAAAATAACTATATTGACCAAGAACTATGGCAAACTCAAAGGTATGAATGTTTGATTTGATGGAACTTTGTATAAAAGGTCGATGAATGTAAATTATGTTATGAATATGTGTTGCATGACTGCAGGGAGGGGGATGAGATAAAATAGACCACGATGGCTAATGAAGGGTCGTGGAAGGGACCTAGAATGGTTGCGTTAACTTCCACTGAACCAGTACCATACTAGTTTTTACTTTCTCAAAGACCAAGGCAACTCTCTGACCCTGGAATGAATTTCCCATCAGGATGGTAGGTGGGGAGGCTCCTCAAGAGTTAATGAGGGGATGGGGCTAACCGCCCATCCGTAAATCTCTCATACCTAACCACGGACGGGGGAATTCACACCACACACAATATTGTAGATAAGGGAAAGAAAGGAAGTGTGGGAAGGGTAGAAACATAGATCAGAAACGACAAAGATCGCAGAAGAGAGCCGCAAAACCCTAGAAACACAGGGAGTTTTGAACACAGGAGAAGGAGAGTAACTTTCGTCCTCGATTTTTGTCTGTATCAGGAGAAGGAGAGTAACCTTCATACTTGAATTCTGTTGAGTTGGAAGTAAGAGATTGAATCTTAGAGCATTGTGGTCTAGCTCGGGGGTGGCTAGTGGTAAATCTGTTTGTAGTCATTGAGCCTTCGATTGGGTGGAAAGGAGCACCCCTCGCAGCAGTTGCACCACACCTTGTGGTTCTGATAAGTGTTTCATACCTTATATTTTGAATTGAATATCATGGATGAATGTTTATACTTATATTCCATAGTTGATGTCTGTGTAAATTAGTTAATTTCAAAGTATGCGTTCATCCCATTGAGAATAGACCCATCTGGTTGACCTTCACAATATTCTAGGATGGCTCCTCGAGAGCACCTTTCCTCGAGAATCGCCTCATAGATTTGGAATCATACCGAGCCTTTACCCAGAAACCTCACTAAAATCATGGATAATTTTCCAAGAACCATCTGAAGGTTCATGCAATTCGGGTTTGGAAAACCTGTGCAAGAGAGACTAGTTCTCTAAGGTTTCAGAGTTGTGGGAGTTTGAAGCTCCAAAAGGTTGAATTTTGTGACCCAAGTTCATAAAGGATAGTGAATCCAATTATTGAAAGGGAGTATCCCTTCGTTTGGTAGACAAACGGACGAGATCCTTTCGAAAATACCTCAGGTTTGTCAGGACCAATGGATCTAGAGGAGGAGCGTGGGAGTTAATGCCTCGACCCCTTCATCCCTCGCAAGTAGCGATGGAATCTGGACTGTAGATCCCAGGATCCATCGAGATCCATCTAGGCCATCGATATTAACCCTTGTGTAGATGGGAGGATGGACTTTTCATAGTCCTGAAAGTCCTGAATTAATCAGGACCATCCATTCAACAGGGACACATGGAAGTCAGGTGGAATTTCGCTAACTCGTGACTTGGAGTGGTCAAAGGGTAGGACCACACAAACTCACGATTCATGAAATCACAACGTAATCATGGTCGTTGATCCAGGACTGATCTGGACCGTCGATCATCCAGAAGGGAATTTTGACATTTCGGGAGTCGGGGGATTTGAGAGGAGAACCTTCGTAAAGTGCCGAGTCATGCAGTCCTGACCCATCACTTGGAGGAACATGGGCCCTTGATCAGGGGACAACGAGGACCATCATTTTAGGGTGAATGAGTTTCGATGTTTCGGCATCTGAGAGACCAAAGGGAAGATTCTCTCGATTTCGCAAGTCGCGAAATCCTGGCATACGAAACCCTAACATGCTTAGTGGGTTGGTCCTAGGTCATAGGACAAGGTTGTGTGGTATAAGGAGGAGGTAGGCGCTAGTATTTGGGTAAGGGTATAACTCAGGGATCGGTATTTTGGGACCTGAGAATTCGAAGAAATGAGAAGTCAAGGGATGTGACGTCCCGAAATCGTGAAACGCGAAATAACCTATGGTTGTAGACTGTGGTCACAGTGTCATGGTCATGTGGAAGAGGGTCACTTCATGATCATAGGTGAGAGGGCTAGCACACGTTATGCCCCTTAATCTCTTTCAGGACTGAAGGAGATGAAGAGGTTGGGACGCCTTATATCCGGAGCCCCGATGTCACGAAATGTGATGAGCCTTTTAAACTAAGCCTATGGTCATGGGTCTTGATCACATGGTGGAGGATGAGGAATGAGCTAGCCTGGGCTAGGCCCTTATAGGAATTTAGGAATTCTATCCTTTGAGAAAAAGGAAAAAAAATTGTTATGCCGCCGTGGGTGTGTGACACTGGTGTTGCCACATGTCATGTTGATGTCATCATGACATACTACTGACATCATCATGATGTACTGTTGACGTCATATTCCACGTCAGCTGTACGACCTTTGATTGGTTGAATTTGACCTTAGACGTTTTTCCTATTTGGGAAAAAGTTTAGAACTCGATAAATTTTGCATACGGTGTCCATTTTCAGAAAAAATATACTGCCAGAATCGACATGACAAGCGCTATGCGATGGCACCGGTTTCGTCTGATTCTGAGAACTTTTATTTTTAGGACTTTTTGGATCCATTTGGATCAACGTGAACCAAAAATAGATAAGTGGGTCACTTCCGGTTTGAGGCCCCTCCAAGCCTCGTAGGGGGTCTTATCCTTGTCAGATCTATGGGTAGATCTGTTTTGGATGTAGGTTGCATAATTAAGTGCTTCAGTCCATAATCTCTGTGGAAGTGACTTTGCATCTAGCATGCAAGATGCCATCTCTTTTAGAGATCTATTTTTCTACTCAGCAACTCCGTTTTGCTGCGGAGTATAGGGAACCGTGTGCTGCAACTGAATCCCTGCCTCATGACAAAGATTCTGTATCTCATGGTTGATATACTCTCTCCCATTATTTGTTCAGAGGACTTTGATTTTCTTTCATGTTTGTGTCTCAACAAGGGATTTGAAATATTTGAGGTGTTGAAAGACCTCTGATTTTTTCCTGAGAAAGGAAATCCATGTGAAGCATGAGAAATCGTAAACAAAAATGAGCACCTACCTTGATTTACTAATTGATGGATGTGAAAAAGGGCCCATGAGGTCACTATGGATCAGATCTAAAGGAGATGAAGCCTTCTATGTGTTTCCTTTGTCGAATTTCTCTTGAGGGTGTTTTCCAAGAACATATCCCTCACAAATTCCTTTGGAGAAGTGGATGTCAGGTAGACCATCAACCATTCCTTATTTTCTAAGTTTTTGCATATATCTGAAATTTAAATGCTCGAAACTTTCGTGCCATATACTACTATTTTCATCAACATGGGTAAGTAGTGATGCAGAATCTGGTTCAATAAATTCAGAAAATGTGTAGAGTCTAGATAGATGATTTACCTCACCGGTAGCAACCCTAGAATTGGTTTTCATGTCATAGATATCCGATTCATCATGTGTGAATATGACTCTCTTTTCGGTGCCAGAGTTTTTCATCTGATACATGGAGAGAAGATTGACGAAAAGTTTGGGAACGTGCAACACATTCTTGAATCTTCCGTTTGTGAGTTCAATTCTTCCTTTGCCGGTGACCTTGACTGGAGAGTTGTACCCCATCATAATAGGAGGACCTTTTCATGAATCCAATGGAGAATATAATAGTTTTGTGGCATCCATGTGGTGTGATTCTCCTGAATCTACGATCCAAGCATCGAGAGAGGAGTTGATAGCAATGAAATCATGGCTATAATTTCCTTTCTTGGGATTCTGATCTTCTGGCTTCTTCTTCTTGGCACCCTCAGGGATGTGATCTCCAAGGTTGTTTTTTTGAAGTATTTGGGTCATTAGATCTATTTGTTTCTGCATACATGTAGATTATGGATGGAATCCTTTATGGAAGTAAGTCCATTTATCCCCTTTTCTTCCCTTTCCACCTTTGGATTCAGAGGCATCGTTGAAGGGTTTTGAGTACCCTTCCTTCTTTGGATTTGAATGTGATTTCCTTTTTTCTTTATCTTTATATTTGTGATAATGATGACTGATTCCATATTGCACAGTAAGTGCATGGGCCTTTGGGCCTTTGATTTTTACCATGTTGATGAGCTTGTTCTTCTCTTGTGTCAGAGAATCGATAAAGTCCTCAAGAGAGGGCATATTCCAGGTGGCTCCAGAGGTGAATCTAACTGAATGAAATGTGGATACAAACACTGAGTATTTTGGACCAATTTTGGAGAGAATGGTGAGAATGATTTGTTTCTCCTCCTTATATTTATCAACCCTGCAAGCCTTGAGTTGCAAAAACAAATCCTTATATTTGGTAAATAAATCTTGGAGATTGTTGAAGATTTTTGGATCCAATTTGAGAATATCCACCTTGAGCATGTATCCCCTCATCTCATCTCATTTTCCAAAAAGCCCTTCCATGGTGGTCCAGGCTTCATTGGCGGTTTTATAGGAGGATACGTGAAAGAGGAGTTCATGACAAATGATACTGCAAATTGTTCTGAGTGCTTCATCCATTTGATTTAGATACTTGGATTTTTCTATGAATGATGTTGGTTATACCTCTGTGTTCATGGTTAACCTGTACAATCCTCTTCTTTGAAGATGAATTATCATCTTCTCCTTCCATCTTATCATCTTCACCTTTGATGGTTAAGGTGTAAGAATGACTTCTTTTGGAAATTCCATTTTTCCACTATCTTCAATCTTCAGTACCTGTAAAAATAATTTGGTGTGTCTTTTCCCGAGTAGTTTGTCAAATCTGATACCATGTGAATGTGTTGAACCTGCATATAATAGATCTACATAGGAATTGACATACACAGTTGCAGAGAAAATATGAGAAAAGAGAAGCAGAATAGAAAGAATGGAAGAATTCTCATTAACCAAATGAATAAATGATAATTACACATGATATACTTTGTATAACTCAACCAATGTGCACTGGAGAAGAAGACAATGAACCATAGTGGTGGTATAAAGTGATATGGACACACATCAATAGTTATGGGAGTAAACTGCCACCTATTCTAGTCTCTTGGGTAGTTACGGGAGCGAACATATGCACCCTCCAAGGGTCCATAACTCACAAGAATCATGCCAAGTAAGCCACATCTAATAATGGAATCACCCAAACATGTGCATCAAACCCCACTTTTCAAACTGTACAAATTCTTAAAGACCTTATACAATTTTTCAAATTTAGGTGTGGGAGGGGTGTCAAGGAATTCTATTGGGTCAATCAATCCCCAAGTCAGAGGTGTTTCCCAAGGGAAACCTATCCAATTCATGTGTGAGTATGAGGTGGAGTGGGGTAATACTTTCGGGCATGGGTTTTCATGACATGCAAGGGTTTGTATTGTCTCATTTATGTGTCCCTTTGTCCGCGATGCACTATTTTTCCAAGCCTATTTGCCATTAATTTATTAGAGTACTCCCCAGTTGAAGACAATAAGGGGCACTAAAAAGGAAATGCATAGCCCACATAAGTTCTAGCTTGGGTATAATTCTTTACCAAGTTGAAGACAATAAGGGGCACTAAAAAGGAAATGCATAGCCCACATACACTCTACCTTGGTTGACATGATTGATTAATTAGTTATTTATTTTACGGGTCCCTTCTATTTTCTTCAAGAAGTGTTTCATTATTCTCAGGATCACAGGGTGAGCATATGGAAGGTTTATGATTGGATTTTATCTTTTTCCAGCTACATTCCCCTCTGGACCTTCATCCCCTTTCTTCCCATATAATGAGGTACAATCCTTTCTTGGGTCAGTTTACTCGAAAACCCAAAAGATGAGGAGATGAAATGGAAAGATTATGGAAAGTGACAAGTATGATCTGGAATGGTACGATGAATTTTCAAGGAACCCCTAATAGTACCCCATTCCTAAGGGTGACCAAATTATTAGGACGTAATGACACCCACCAATGTTAAATAAGGAAAAAGGTACAATTTCCAAGCAAACGTTCTAAAATCAAGAAAGGATTCTTTGCAACATATTCAAATGTTTCAATTATTAAAGTGGCACTTACCATGATACCAAACTTATTACCTCATGAAGAAAGACATGTTTTCCTTTAGTGCCAGGTCGGTGTGATGGATGTTTCTCTATTGCTGGTGATGTATGATGGTGCAAGTCAACATAGGAGGGGCCTTGCAGGGCTCTACTAGTCAATATGGCTCTCGTCACTCCATGTCTGCTACCTATGGGCCTCAAGACATGATATCCTTAGTTACCCCTAGTCTGAAGGTGTAACATGAATCACTTTTTTATTAATTGGGTTAGTTTCCATTGATTTCAACCCTTGAATAAAGTTTGGTAGACAATTTCAGTAGCACAAAGGTTTAGGTAATGGACCCAAGTTTGTTTGATGGATAATGGTATGAGTTTTGATATATTTGTAGGTAATATATTCTAGATGGATAGTACATGTCATGCCATTTTTGGTGGTATGTGGAACATCACATAACTCCTCACCATTAGAGAGTTATGGCCATGTGAAGTTGGAGAACCCTCACGAGTCATCTAGAAGCCCCAAAAAGTCAAAGTGTTTGCAAAAGAAATTATTTAAATAATAAAGCTAATGGAGAACTCCCTAAAATAAGGAAAGTGGGATGATACATTAAAGTATAATAAGAGGCAAGGCTCTCTCATTTAATCACACTTGAATATCATTGAATATCTATTTTTGTGAAAGGTTATTTGGGAAGTTATTATTGATAGAGAAAAATTGCAGCAGAAAAAATGCGGCAGAAAAAGTGTGGTAGAAAAATCGCGGCAAAAAAAGTGCGGGATAAAACCACATAATTATTTTTCTTATATGTCTTGAATAATTACATTCATTGGAAGCACCAACTTCCTTTGTTTTCCAGCTGCAACTGGAACAAGGATCCAACCCCTTAATTTCTCAAGCTACAACCCGAGGGAAGCTCCAACTCCCCAATTCTCTGGCTACAACCAAAAGGAGGCTACAACCCCCTATATTCTCCGGCTACAACCAGAAGGTGGCTACAACCATGTTTCCTTGCCCTGTCCAACCACCCTGACATAGAACTAGAATGATGGAACCACTGTCACACTATCACTATGAGATATACTGTTGTAAACCTGTAATCAACTTGTAACAACCTGTACCAATAACTTATGCCAACATGTACCATACATCAACCTGTACCTCAACTTGTACCATAAACAAATGCATCAACCATGCACCAAATCTTTACAAATACCCTGTCACAATAACCTGTCCAAACAACCTGTAATCAACCTGTACCATAAACAAGTGCATCAACCATGCACCAACCTGTACCTCAACTTGTACCATCAATGAGTGCATAAACCATGCACCAAATATCTACCTATCATGCATCAAATACACATAAACTATGACTCATCAAGATGTACCAACATCATCAAGCATACATCTCATGTATGTGCCAACTCATCAACTACTTGTCTCAACCATGTACCTCAACCATACACCAAGTACATATACCAATATAACCATCAAAAGTTCTCTGGCAATACATCACACTATCCATAACCAAATACCATAAACCCTTACATAAAACCATGTGCCACAACCTCAGTGTTATGTAGCCTCAAGCTAAACCAACAACTTTAGCAACACATCACAACCAAAAGAAAAATACTGTTAGGTTCCTAACCCACACATAGGTAGAACAATATATTCAGATGTAATAAAGGTCAATATTAATAAGGCATTTCAATAAAATAGAATAAGGCGGATGTAAGAAGACCTAATAGAAGCTTCCGCTTCTAGAAGGATCTTCCTCTAGATGCTTCTTTTTAGT
>ML795005.1:37420-67192 GCA_009831015.1 Picea engelmannii | reverse complement strand
TATTATTGTAATAGAGCTCTACTCAACTGGAGGTTGCCCCCTCGAAGAGGCCCGTGAACATTGCTTTCAGATTCAAAGTGCTATTTCTGTTGTTATTCTTATATCATTTCAGTGTTATTGTGGTGAATGTTCTGGTTATATTGCTGTTATTTTGCCATTACTAGCATTTTATTTCAGTTCTGCATACATTTTATATATGGTATATTACAAGTGGTATTAGAGCACTTTCCTTGGCAGAAAGTGTGGGTTAATTTTTTTCCAGGGTAGAGACGTATTCCGACGTCTTTAAGCCACAAAGATCTGTCGTTACACGCATAAACCTGCGGTCGAGGGATTCATACAAACAGGAAATACAAGTGGTACTTAAGCGCACATCTGTTGGCCACCCTTGTAACCCCTGTTGGTACCCCTTCGAGTGGTAGTGCATCAGACAACAATTGTCTACGGATCGACCTAGATTACCTAAAGCCCTCTTTAGATAAACCGATGGGCTGCCTGACCGCTATAGTGTCACCGAGAACATCACTCGGGAAGATACTCTCTAGTACCTGGGTAGTCGGGTAGTACGACTAAGGGTATGGTCTATCCTCCTTAGTTAGTGCCCTAAGATATTGGGAAGAGTACTACTGTTGGACCCCGCACGTATATCAGAGAGCTATAGCACAGGGAAAACCCTTGTCTATAGAACCCTTGAATACTTAACCCTTGGGGGACCGAAACATAAACAAATTAAAACAGACAAGATTTATTGCCGCGCAACTGTGTTCGGGTTTCTAGGTAACACACATTTCTTTCTGGTTAATAATTTGGGCATTTCCTCTCTGCAGTATTCTTCAGATCAGAGTATAACTCTCTTAAAAAAAAGAAGATGTAGAAGTCTGGAATTTTTTTCACCATTATTTGAGACCTATTCCATTGAATTCATCTCTTCGCCCTTATCACATTCATCCATACCATTTTTACGACCAAAAGTTTTTACCCCGCCCACCCCTTTTTAGTTTCCCCATCCTCATGGCCCATACTTGTATCCAAGACTTGGAAGCTCGCTTCAACACCTTGCAATCTGGTCTCATTGAGACCCAACAAGAAGTGAAACAAATCAGTGCCAATGTTGCCGCCATCAATACAACCATGCCGTCCTCAATGGGGGAAATCAAACAAGACCTCACCACCTAACTTGAATCAGTCTTTTTGGCACTCTGCACCAAACTGCATATCCCTACAGATAACCCTTCCCCTTCCTCACCTCCACATACTGAAGGTGACCATTCCTCTGATTCCCATACCTTTTAGAACCATCACTTTCAATGTGACCTATGCCTTCCATGGGTGGATGTGACCAAATTTGATGGCTTGGACCTCACTGGTTGGGTAACCCAAATGGAACATTAATTTTTTTTATACGGCATTACAAATGACTTGGACAAACTTTGGTATGGTGTTCTCCATCTAGATCAAGAACGTTGGCAATGGTGGCAATGGAGAAAAACTTCTCGTCAAGGGTATATTGCTTGGACACACTTTGTGGCAGAGATTTATGAATGCTTTGACACTGACACCAACCATTTGGGCTGTTTGACAAAGCTGAAACAATTAGGAACAGTGGAAGACTTTATAGCTGCCTTTGAGTCTTTTAGAACATAGGGCATGTCTGATGCCTTTTTCTGAGAGTGTTTTATCAACGACCTCAAGGATGAAATTCGGGCCCATGTCCTCATGGCTCGGCTTGAGAGTTGGGTGGAGGCTCTAGCTTCCCCAGGGTCCTGTTGGCTCCATGAGGAACTTCAATACAAAGGCCATTTGTATTTAAATAAACAATCAAAGCTTAAATCCACGGTACTTTCTGAGCTTCATGCTACACCCACAGCAGGGCACTCCGGGTTCACCAAAACCTATGACAGGGTCAAACGTTCCTTTTTATGGGATGGTATGAAACATGACATTCATAATTTTGTAGCTGAATGTGATGTGTGTCAACGCAACAAGGGAGAAACAGTCAAATAGTTGGGCACACTACAACTGCTCCTGATTCCACCTGCTATTTGGAAGGATATCTCTATGGATTTTATTACCGGCTTACCTAAATCGGGAAATAAATCCGTCATCATGGTGGTTGTTGATTGCCTTTCCAAGTATGCTCATTTCTGTGCCCTTCAACACCCATTTACAACATCCACGGTGTCTCAAATATTCATGGATCAGGTCTTCAAGCTTCATGGCATGCCACACTCTATTGTTTCTGATCGCGACCCAACTTTCACAAGCAATTTTTGGCAAGAACTGTTCAAGATACAAGGCACCAAATTGCATATCAACACAGCTTATCATCCCCAAACTGATGGCCAAATGAAAGTTGTCAACAAGTGTTTGGAAACATATTTGAGGTGTTTTGCCTTGAAAAAGCAAAATTAGTGGGCTCAATGGTTACCCCTAGCTGAATGGTGGTACAACATTTCATACCATACAACTACACACATGACTCCTTTTGAAGCGGTATATGGAAAGAATCCACCTTCAGTTCTCTCATACTTACTGGGTGCCTCGAAGGTCCAGGTAGTTGACCTAACACTTACAACTTGAGAGGCTATTCTCTGTACCCTCAAAGAGAATTTGGTCATGGCACATAATCGCATGAAGCAACAAGCAGATCAAGGTCGCTCTGAACATCAATTTGCATAAGGGGATCAGGTGTTTCTTTGACTGCAACCTTACAAGAAAACTTCCCTCAAGGCCGAGCATTGTCAGAAGCTAGCGCCCAAATTTTATGGTCCTTATACCATACTCAAGTGTGTGGGACAAGTCACCTATCAGTTAGCTTTTCCCAACAATTCGAAGCTACATCCTGTTTTTCATGTTTCATGCTTAAAGAAGGTGATTGGAGCTAAGTGTCAAATTCAAACCAACCTTCTAGAGTTAGCTGAAGAAGGATCCATTTGGCTACAACCAGAAGTAGTTTTGGACCAGCGTGAGCGTCGCCTACGTTAGAGAACCATCAAGGAAGTGCTAGTATAGTGGAAATATACAACTCCAGCAGACGCCACTTGGGAACCAGCTACCATTCTGTAGCAATTTCCTCATCTCAAGCCTTGAGGACAAGGCTGTTTTTAAGGGGGAGGACATGTTAGGGTCCTAACCCGCACATAGGTAGAACAATATATTCGGATGTAATAAAGGTCAATATTAATAAGGCCTTTCAATAAAATAGAATAAGGCGGATGTAAGAAGACCTAATAGAAGCTTCCGCTTCTAGAAGGATCTTCCTCTAGATGCTTCTTTTTAGTATAAATAAGAGTCGAGGGTATGAGAACCCTAGCTTGGATATTATTGTAATAGAGCTCTGCTCAACTAGAGGTTGCCCCCTCGAAGAGGCCTGTGAACATTGCTTTCAGATTCAAAGTGCTATTTCTGTTGTTATTCTTATATCATTTCAATCTTATTGTGGTGAATGTTCTAGTTATATTGTTGTTATTCTGCCATTACTAGCATTTTATTTTAGTTCTGCATACATTTTATATCTGGTATATTACAAATAACCATATGCCAAATACCAACAACAAAATACCAATTGTATCCCTCAACAAATCTGATATATGCAGTAATACTGAACATCCAACACCATCTCAAGAGCTAAACCCTAGCTCAAAAAACATACCTCAAACAATAAATGCCATATCTCTGATAAATAGGCCCCAAACATGTTGCTGCTGCGATTTTTCTACCGCACTATTTCTGCCATGAATTTTCTGCCGTGAATTTTCTGCCGCACTTTTTCTGCTGCGATTTTTCTGCCGCACTTTTTCTGTCACACTTTTTCTACTGCATTTTTCCTGCCGCACTTTTTCTACTGCGATTTTTCTCTATCAATATTACCTTCCCAAATAACTTTTCACAAAAATAGATATTCAATGATATTCAAGTGTGATTAAATGAGAGAGCCTTGTCTCTTATTTATACTTTCATGTATCATTCCACTTTCTTTATTTTAGGGACTTATCCATTAACTTTATTATTTAAATAATTTCTTTTGCAAACACTTTGACTTTTTGGTGCTTCTAGATGACTCATGAGGGTTCTCCAACTTCACATGGCCATAACTCTCTAACCGTGAGGAGTTATGTGACGTTCCACATACCATCGGAAATGGCATGACATGTAGTATCCATCTAGAATAATCTTACTTTAAAATATATCAAAACTCATGCCATTATCCATCAAACAAACTTCGTTCCATTACCCAAACCTTTGTGCTACCAACATTCACTACCGAACTTTCTTCAAGGGTTGACATCAATGGAAACTAACCCAATTAATCAAAAATATCCCCCTTTGGCATTGATGGAAACACTCTGATGCAATACTGAATTCATATCACTGATGCTCCCCCTATTACCATCGCTCCCCCTGGAACCATGCCGTTGTGCTCTTTCTCCAAGCAATTATATCTTTTCATATGATAAATTTCTCCCCCTTTGTCATCAATGGAAAATATATCTTTCCATCTGGGGCTGCTCCCCCTGACTGAAATCTTCCCGAAACTAATATCCCAACCTGAATTGTCCTCTTTATGGTACTTCCTCATGTAAATATAATACATATAAGATAAGCATTCAAAACCATTCATTTTGGACTATAAATTACTCTGAGTCTCTGGCGAAGATACTCAAAGGATTCTCTTGGAAGCAGTTTTGTAAAGATATCTGCCATTTGTTCTTTTGTGCCCACATATTCAACTCTGATGTTATTCTCTACAACCTATTCCCATAGAAAGTGATACTGATGATTGTTTCTTGCTTAACCATGATACTAAACACTCACCCAAGTAGAACGTTGATCCACTGGTGCTTGTATTATCACAATAGATTGGAATGGGCTCATCATACTCAACTTGTATATCTGTCAGAGTTTGTTTCATCCATAGAACTTGTGTACAACATGATGCTGCTGCAATATACTCTGCCTCGACTGATGATGTTGCTACAATATTGGTCTTTGGGCTATGCTCTGTTGTTGAAGTTGTTGGTTTATCTTGAGGCTACATAACAGTGAGGTTGTGGCACATGGTTTGATGTAAGGATTTATGGTATTTGGTTATGGATAGTGTGATGTATTTCTAGAGAAATTTTGATGCTTATATTGGTATATGTACTTGGTGTATGGTTGAGGTACATGGTTGAGACAAGTAGTTGATGAGCTGGCACATACATGAGGTGTATACTTGATGATGTTGGTACATCTTGATGAGTCATAGTTGATGTGTATTTGATGCATGATTGGTACATATTTGGTGCATGGTTGATGCACTCATTGATGGTACAGGTTGAGATACAGGTTGGTGCATGGTTGATTCACTTGTTTATGGTACATATTGATTACAAGTTGTTTGGATAGGTTATTGTGATAGGGTATTTGTACAGGTTTGGTGCATGGTTGATGCATTTGTTTATGATACAAGTTGAGGTACAGGTTGATGTATGGTACATGTTGGCTAGGAGATAAGGATCCAACGACTCACTTGAAGACTAATCTGCTAGAAAAAGTGTTCTAACGGCTAGTTGAGTCCAATTTGATTCAATGTGCATCAATTAGGGAAAACCCACGTCACTCGATTGACCCACAACTTACTTTTCTTGTGGTGACTTCCTTCAAAATGGTTGATCCTTCAATATATGATGTGATTTGATTTTTTAGGAACCGATCTAGTTTAAGAAGGATTCCACAACTATGATGTAATATCTCGAATTCTTGGATCTAGATATTAATTATTAATTTTTGGATTTATGTTGCAGATTTGATACATTGGGGGTTTGTAACTGAGTTTATGAGGTTTTTGGATGTGTTTGATTGGTTTTATAATCTCATGTGAAGAATGCATAGTATTTTGGGTCCATAATCAAACTCATTGTATTTATTAATCAACAACAAATGACAATATAATGAAATACTAAAACAAAGCTAAAAAACTCTCCAGTTAGATCTTCACAGAGATATATATATCCTGTAATACAAATAAATTCAAGTAGAATAACAATCTATAACATGCAATGGTAGATCCATAACATGCAAGTCAAATATGTTGCATGCATGGAAAGAAACACTACATGCACTCTAGAATAAGATGTTGAACTATTGGATCTGTTTGGAAACAGAGAATTGATAGAAATACTCCTCGAAATATGATGGGATCTGTCTAAAATGGGTCACCCCTCTCCCTAGATGACTTACTCTGGCTCAAGAGTAAGTCTCTAGCCTCTAGGATCTTGTTGATGCACTGTCAGATCTATGAGTCAACTGCTAGGATACCCCATGCACCGACTACTGATGAAAATGATGCCCCAAGAGAAATAATTGTTGGAAAATGTTGGGATCTATCCCAATGGAAGCGCTCTAGCTCCCTCTCAAATGGGTTTCTAGGGTTTAGGTTCTCCCTTCTTCTCCAAGACTATCAATCTATCTGAGTGGTCAATCCTCCTCTAAACCCTCACGCTGCCAAGATAAATCCAGTCTATATCTCTGATCTGAATCTTTCTGAATCCTGAACCTATAACTAATGTGAATCCTTGAGGAAGGATCCAATCCTGTACTATGAATACTAATGAATAATCTGAGTGATTCTTCCAATGGATTAGGATGGATCTTTCAACACCAAAATCTATCAATGGTAGTGGTTTCCTCTAGAAATCCATAAAACATCAAAAAATTGTTTGACTTCTCCTCTCGTGTCCAATTATCAACTCATTTATCAATAACAATGGAATTAGGTCACTTTTCCTCCTTTATACTCAACCCTAATCTAATTCCACGTTCACTTTAATTAATTAAGTGATTTTTCCTAAGTTTTATCTTTAATAATCACTTAAGTCACCTAAAACACCTTTTTGTCTTTTTTACTATCTAATGTCACTTTCACTTTAGACTTTTGGTTAAATGACATCAAATAAAGGTGTTATTCCCTTTTTTCCCTCTCGACTATAGTCTATGGGAACATATAGAATACTAAGTTGCTCCCTTCTAGAGTCATCATCGGGAAAGGGACATTACAGTCCTCCCTTCCCGAGAATGCTTTTCCTCAAGCAACATCAAGCTGGAATGTTCTAGGATCTGAGATCCTTCCCATGTGGCATCCTCAAATGGTAGTCCCATCCATTTGACTAAGAAATCCCTGATGATCCAACTCCTCAATCTTCATTTCTTGTACTCCAAGATCTCCTCTAGCACCAGTTCCAACTGGCCCTCCTCATTTAATGGTGAAAAATCCTCAAAAGAAGCAATATGTTGTCCCATCGCCTTTATGAGGAAATAAAATTGGAACACATTCTGGATCTTGCTTCCTTCTGGTATCTCTAACTTGTAACCACTTCACCCACCCTCATGGTGACGTTGTATGGTCCATAAAATTGGGTTTTAATCTTTTATGCTCTACTTCTCTTCAAGGAATACTATCTGTACAGCTCCAAGCTCAAGAATACTAAGTCCCCCACCTCAAAATTTCTATCTATCCAATGTATGTCTGCATATAATATTTTTTGGATCTATGTTGCTTGTAAATTCTCTTTCATGCTTTTGAATATCTCCTAACTCTCCTCTATCCAATCCTTGGCTCTTGGGGGCTTGCTATCCCCAAATGCCATCTCTATGAATGATGGTGCAACATACCCATACAAGGCCCCGAATGGTGTCATCCCGAGGGACATATGATGTGTCATTTTCTATCAATGTTCACCCATGTGGATCCACTTCACCCATGTTTTTTGTTGTCACCCTACATAGTTCCTCAAATACCCATCCACCCATTTTTTTACTATCTCTATCTGCACGTCAGTCTGTGGGTGGTAACTAGTGCTTGTGGTCAACTCTGTTCCCATCAACCAAAACAAATCTTTCTAGAATGAACTGATGAAGCATCCATCTATGTCATTGACTACATGCTTTAGAAAGCCATGAAGTCTGAAAATATATCTGAAGAATAGCTCTACAACTTGGTTCAATTTTTACTCTATGGGAATTGTGAAGAAATGCACAAACTTGGTCAGTATTTCAACCACAATAAATATGTAGCCTCTACCATGCACCTTAGGTATCCTTTTGATGAAGTCCATGGAGATGCTCTCCCATTTCGGCTCTGGAATGGGTAGAGGCTGAAGTAACCCTCTAGGGAGTTTCTTCTCTAACTTTTTCTGTTGAAAATTCACACACTTGATCCAGGTAGATATTGATGGCCACACACCTATTCCAACTGACTCAAAACAATCTTCTGACAATTTACTATTTTTAGCAGTTTTTCGGTTCCTAAACTTTCGGGGCCATTTTGAGGGCCTAAATGAATATTTTTTAGGATAGAGCACCTCAATGATAGCCAAAGGATTTTATTGATACCCCAAAATGAATCTCATCAATGATATCTTTCCAACGGATATCTTGCACCCAAAACGAAGATCACATTCCAAAGTTACACCCCCGGGAAGTTGATACACCAAACTACCCAAAACATGGTCCACAAAATTGTTGGCTTTTCATCTTCCGGGGTTAGAGTTTTGGATTCTCTTTATGTTGAAAATACCTTTGGAGCCTCATTGTAACAATCATATTCTTGCGAATGTGAGTATCTATCGCATCTCTTCTCATAGATAAGCTGCCACCATTCTAGCGAGTCTTTCACTCTGTATTTCTATAGTTTTGTACATTTCACTCATTAATAGAAATTATGTATTATTGTATATCTGTTTTTATGGTTGCATCTATGATATATTTATGTTATATTGTTGGATATATGAGTTATCTTTGTACATTTATTTATTATATATCCGCTCTCATTTCATGTTGAAAATAATCTGGATCAGTGGTATCAAAGTAGGTTGCTCTTGATCATTTTTCAATGCATGTCCCCAACGAGGTCCTAGTATAGAAATTTGGGTCTCGAGCTTGTATCTCTTGAGGAAAATCTCTCTCACACGCCCAAGAAACCCTCTATAGAAGAAGAAAATAAAAATGATAGAGTAGCTGATTCTATTAATATGTTTCTTGAGAAAGCTCTCAAGCGATAGCGGGACGAAATGATGGAGAATTTTTCCCACATCCTTCAACACTTGTCGATAACAACCGGCGTGTCTTCATCAAGCGACCACTTTGAAGGCACCTTGCCTTTCAAGGTACAAGTTAATTTTTATATTCTCATATTTGAAGGACAGATAGATGCATATGCCCTAGAAAAATGGTTAAATTTGCTAGAAGGTTATTTCTTCGTTCACAATTTTTTCGACAGGGAAAATATCACCTTCTCACTCCTTAAGTCTCTCCCCCATGTCAAACATTGGTGGGAAACTTACTAGGAGAAAATTTCCATGGAGGAGTCTAGAATATATGGGGTCGAGCCCACTTGGTAATTTGTTTTGGATGTGGTCAAGGAACAATAGTACCTTGTTGGTAACTATGATGACCAGTACATGAGATGGACCATGCTATGTCAAGAGAGGGGCCAAGAAGTACCAAAGTTCACAAATACATTTCATACCTTGCGCACCAAGTTGGGTATCAAATATTTTGAGCGAAATTTGGTTCTGAAATATCGTGGGGCTACACATATACATCCAAAATGAAATGGAGTTTCTGGACATCTCATCGTTAGGAGCTTCCTATCAATATGTTGTCAAAATTGAGAAGAAATTTAGGCACCAGAAAAATAGGAGTTTGGGTCTGCAAATACACAACAACCAAAGTATGATAAAGACTTACCTAACAAACAGTCTCCCGAAAACTAGTCCAAGCCACAGGAAAAGAAGGGTCATGGGAAGACGAAGAAAGACACTGGAAAGTGGTGTGATTTCCAAAAACTCCCTTGGCACAACACTGATGAATGTCGCTCAAAAAAATCATTGGTGGTCGAGATTAAAGAAAGGGATCTGAATCCTAATTCAAAAAATATTGGTAGAAGACATATCATCGACGCAGACCCCACTACTATTGTCGCAACCGCAACAATTCAACGAGAAGAACCAACAACAATTCAATGAGAAGAACCAACGGATCCTGAAGAGGGGGAGTGCCTTTTTCATTCACAGATGTGGGTGAAGGGTAACCCAATTCATTTTATTGTTTATAGTGGAATCCAGAATAACTTCATCTCAGCATAGGTTGTCAAACAATTGGTATTGTCGACAACACCACACTTGCAACCATACAACATCAGGTGGCTTCGCCAACGATGAGATCTTCATGTCAACCAACAGTGTCAATTGTCATATAGCATCCATACCTTCAAGGATAAGGTATTATGTGATGTTTCCCCACTGGATGTATGTGATGTTATTTTGTGCCAGCCATATATGTGGAAGCGCCATGCTATTTATGAGTCTCGACCCCGTAGTTTCATTATTACTCTAGGGGGTCATCTCTACAGGATACCATAGCTAGTTCCAACTATTTTCCCACCTAAACAATGTCGTAAGGTAGTATCTCATACTACAAAATTCATCTTTTTCATAGTTTTTTCAAAAGGTGAACAAAAGAACATCGCAACCATTGCAGCCTCAGTCAAAGCACCTTTTGTCTAGCAGAAGCATGTCGACAAGATTGAAGAAAAACACAAGGATTCCTTCTGCACAGTCATCTCATGTATACATACTGGTTCAAAAGTTCCAACCCTTCTAGCCACATGTTTGTGACAACCTTCAACAAGCTAAGAAAAGAAACTTCTCCAGAAAGGAAAGCAACTCATCAAGATGCATATTCAACAAACGCTTTTCCCTCTCCCCCGGACACTCAATGCAATGGAAACCATTTATTCCTAAGGAGGGAGGATTTATCCAAGTGGATATCAGTGGCCACCCACCTATTCCAACTGGATCAAAATAGTCTTCTGCCAATTCACTATTTTTAGCAGTGTTTCGGTTCCTAAATTTCCGGGGAAATTTTGAGGGCCTAAATGATTTTTTTTTGGATCGAGCACCTCAATTATGGATAAAAGATTTTATTTATCCCCCAAAATGAATCTCCTCTATTATATATTTCCAACGATCTATCATGTGCCCCAAACGGATATCGTATTCCAAAGTTACGCCCCCGAGAAGTTGATACACCAAACTACCCAAAATGGGGTCCACAAAATTGTTGGATTTTCATCTTTTGGGATTAGGGTTTTGGATTCTCTTTATGTTAAAAATTCCTTTGGAGCCTCATTATAACAATCATGTTTTTTTGAATTTTATTATCCATTGCATCTCTTCTCATAGATAAGTTTCCACCATTCTAGCGAGTCTTTCACTCTGTATTTCTACAGTTTTGTACATTTTGCTCATTAATAGAAATTGTGTGTTATTGTATATTTGTGTTTATGGTTGAATATCTGATATATTTATGTTATATTATTGGATATCTGACATATCTCTATAAATTTATTTATTATATCTGCACTCTTATTTTGTGTCGAAAATAATCCATATCAACACTATTGGATGTGTTTCAACACATCGTCCTTGAGACCCTTCCATGAGAATCTCTTCCTAACCTGTCTGTATGTTTTAAAATATCCCTGGTGTCTTGCTAATGGTGAATCATGAACTGTTATCAAAATATTTCTCTTAATTTCAGCTTCTAGAACTAAGTAGATTCGGTCCTTATATACGATGACCTTATCTAATACTTTGTACCTCTCATCCACAACTTTCCCATCCAACACCTCACAGTAGAATTTATTTTTTGAGTGTTCCACTAATAAATGATCCTTCCAGTCTGTAGATATATCCATCAATGAGAAACACATTGGTTTCCTAGATAAGGCATATACTACAACATTTTTCTTGCATTTTACATATTCAATGTCAAAGTCAAAGTCAAAGAAATGGACCTTCGTGACCCATTTTTGTTATCTCTCACTAACGTCTTTTTGTTCTAAGAAACACTTTAAGTTGTTATGCTCTATTTTTACCAAAAATCGGTTTCCTACTAAATATAGTATGGATTTGGTAAAGGCATACATGATATCTATCATTTCCTTGTCGTAGATGGAATAGAGTCTTTCTATCCCCCTGAGTTTCCTTCTCTCGAAGGCTATAGGGTGGCCTCCCTGCATCAATATTGTTATATTTTCTTAAATTTTCTGTAGCAATAGATTTACCAGAGTATTTTGATCTTACTTTAACATTCAACAACCATATGTTGAAAATATAAGTAGGATCTAGAAGAAAATAGAAAAGCACAAGAAGACACAATAATTTATCCTAGGAAAACCCCAAACTCGAGGAAAAACCCAACCAACGTTTCTTAGAGAGAATGTTTTTGATAACACAATACAACCATGAACAAGCTCTATTCACAAGAGAAAAACCAACAATGAAGAAACCCTAATAACAAGTACTTATCCCTTCTTCTTTCCAAACCCTAGTGAGGGTAGAAAATTGAGCAACATTGAACAAAGACAGTGCATCGCAAAAAGCAATGACTACGATGCTCCTTGAAGAATTCGTTGGAACTGCTACTTCAACTGCATTGTAACTACCACTGCAACTACTACTAGACTTTCACACTAGCTAAGAAGATGAGTGTATGTGTTTCAAATGGAAAGGCGTATCCCTTTATTTATAGTCTTCAAATCACTTTACCGGGGCCAACTTCTCTTCCTGGAAATTCTATTTTCACTTTATTATTTTCCTATGGGGCCAACTTCTCTTCTGGGGTATTCTTCAACTGTTCAATGGTATTCCTTTGACTTCTTGGAATCTTCCTCTCTAAGAAAAGTTGTCTAGGAGGGAATACCTCCTGCTTCTAGAAAACATCAACACTCCCTCTTAGTGAGGGAGGTATTATTCCATGATGCTCTCATCTAGTAGTCCCAATCACTCCCATTCACTTCACATGGCATGGGAAGGACTACCACCATAGTCTCAATACTATGCTGCAAGTATCTATGATGTTTCTCCTCTCCTAGTAGTCCCAATCACACCTGTCCACTTCACATGGTATGGTAAATACTACCACCATATCCTAATTCACACCTATCCACTTCACATGGCTTAGGAAAGTCTATGCCATGGTCCCAATCACACCTATCCACTTCACATAGTGTAGGAAAGACCATGCTACAAGTCCCAATCACACCTATTCACTTCACATGGCTTAGGAAAGACTTGTACCAGGCTACTCATTACTCCCTCAGTCACTTCACATGATTGATATGGGAATCCCTTGGCTAGAGGGAGTATTTTCCCACTGTAGGAGAAAAATCACAAGTCCCTCTCAATGAGGGTGGACATTTTGCATCACGCCAAGCTTGTCTCCGAAGTACTCATACTTCTCTTTAGACAAAGGCTTGGTGAGAATATCTGCTATTTGATCATTTGTGGATATGTACCGGAGTTCTACTGCTCCTTTCTACACCATGTCTCGAATGAAATGGTGTTTGATCTCTATATGCTTTGACTTGTCGTGAAATACTAGATTCTATGAAATCTCCACACAAATTTGATTATCACAGTATATCAAATTTGGATCCAACTATAGATCAAATAACCCTGCAAGCAACTTCTGAAGCCACACTGCTTCACGGCTTGCAAACTAGCTACTATATATTCTACCTTTGTTGTACTGAGTGCTACTGACGATTTTTTTCTTCTAAACCATGAGATCATACCTAATCCAAAACTGAAGAAACATCCTGATGTGCTTTTCTTATCCACTACACTCCCCACCCAGTCATAGTTTGTATAATCTTGCATCTTTACTTCACCACCTGAGACATATCTAAGTCCATATCCAACAGTACCATGAAGGTACCTCAATACATTCTTTGTTGCTACCAAATGTACATGTCTAGTATCAAATCATATATCCGGCCTAGTGCTAACCAGGTACATCAAGTATCTGATAAATTGTTTGTACATCATGGGATCAACCAAATATGAAGAAGAATCACTCAAGAGATTCATATTCGTCACCATAGGTGTGGTCATGGAATTGCATTCCATCATCCCAAATATCTGCAGGATCTCAACTGTATACTTTCCTTGGATAAGGAAGATCCCATATGGTCTATGCCACACCTATAATCCCAATAAATATTGCATCAAAACCATATCCTTCATTTCGAACTCTGAAGTGAGCTCCCTCTTGCACCCATCTATGAGATTCTCATCCCCTGTAAGAAACAGGTCATCCACATATAGTACCAATATAAAGGGGCAACTATATTCAACCTTGTAGTAAATGTTGGGATTTGCATCGCTCTTGGTAAACCACAATCCAATCAAATAACTATCTATTTTGGCATACCATGCCCTGGGTACCTTCTTATGCACGTACAAAGATTTATTCAATTTACAAACATGGGACTCATTCACATAGATTACAAAACCTTGTGGATTCTCTATGTACACTTCTTCTTCAATTACACCATTCAAGAAAGAAGTCTTTACATCCATATGGTGTAATTTATATCCCATAACAAAATCAATAGATATAATAGATATAATAGAAGTGTACCTAGCTACTGGATAAAATTTATCATCATAATATTCTCCCTCTTTCTGGGAGAATCCTCTAGCCACAAATCTAGCTTTGTACTTCTCTATGCTACCATATGTAGCATGTTTGATCTTGTAGATCCACTTGGAAGTCACCAATGACTTCCCTTTTGGTTTCATAATCACTTCCCACACATTGTTCTTCATGATGGATTGGTACTCTTCCATCATAGTATCCTTCCACACTTACTTCTTTGCATCTTCCTCGTAAGTGGAAGGTTATGAATCAATGATCTTACTCATCGACACCACATAGCTGGAAAACTTGCGTGGTCTCTTGATTTCTCTTAAGCTTGACTTCCTCTTAGTATATACAATCTCTAGAGCCATCTTCTCCCTCTGCATATGTTGACTTCCTCTAAAGTCTAATCTCCTATGACCTGCCTTGGGGGGCTACTCCTCCCTACTGGATCTTGAGGGATGACTCCCTCTAAACTTTGGCTCCTTTTGAGATGGTATTTGGTGAAGCCACCTGCCTCACAATTGGTGGAGCCATCTACTCCTCCTCATGATGTGGCTCATCAATGTCATATAACTTGAGAATCTCTTAGGTAGTTTTCTCTCCATGAAAGTATCACGGGGAGTTGCATGCCTCACTGCATCCTACAAAGTGTCACGAAGCCATCCTGGCCTCCTCCTAGTCACTGAAACATATATAGGTAGATCCAATGGCCCTATTGGCTTTACTTACTCCTCTTGATAGTCTGAAGGATGAACAAATACACTAGAGGGAACTGTACGGTCATCCCTCAGAGACATATGCTCATCAAATTCAATATCCATATGAGACACTCTATATCCCATAAGAGTACCCTTCTTTCCAGAAGGTTCTAACTTCGTCCTCTTCTTATTTGGTACATGGATGTATACTGTCATGTATACAAATTCTTTTCTGGATAGTCTACTCCATGTATCAAACTAGAGATCATTTAATCTATTGCCTCCTGCAACTTTCACTATAGTTCCCTCTCAGGGATATCACCTATGACCTTCCCAGAACAAGAACAAGAATAATACCAATAACAGGAACAAGTACAACCATCGCTATATCTATTTCTCAGAACTATCACCTGTGACCTACCTAGAACAAGAACAATATTAAGAAGCAAGGACAATGCTTTTCTAGTGTTGTGACGAATTATTCCTCCATGGTAACCTACCCGAAACAAAACAAGAACATCTCCATGGTAACCTAGATGGAATTTATAGGGTAACCTTCCTGGGACAGAGACTAAAACAAAGAACATATCCTAGAAGAGATCATTTTCTCTTGTAAATAAGTGCATCATTAGTACTATATAGTGAGCATTTATATAATGATCATCGTACCAACAATACTCAAGTGTTACTAAACATATGATATCAAAAGTACTCAGTAGTAATAGAACTATAAATATTGTTGTTTGAGTTACAACATTTACTTAAGATGCAACAATATAAAATATCAAACTTGGTATACAAACCCTAAGACATAATCATTGTAGGATACATCATCATTGCTGCCTCCAATTCTTGAGCTTCCTCTGAGTGCACTAGATCTATGATCCCTTTGGATCTATTGTCACTGCTTGAACAAAATTTATTTTTCCAAGTGTACATCTCCTGCAAACACCCTCATGATATAACTTATATATAAGTGTGTATCTATGAAATTTGTAGCACCATCCATCTTGTCTTCTAATCTGAGACAACACATCATATCAACAAGAATAAGTCATAAATCTGAATCAGAAGGTTCGATGTTAGGAAAAATGTCAATAAGCCTGGAAACTCTAAAATTTTAACTTTGATAGATTGCTAATATAAGAGGTGTAGTAGTATCACTAGTGCAAGGTGAGTTTCTCTGTGCCAAAATTCTCCCCAAATCAGCCCAATAAATGCTCAGTGAGCTTCAAAAAAGTGTTACTGAGATTACTGTAGAGAGATAGGGGTGAAATTTTGACTTTCACCAAATTACGATCTGAGAGGTGCAGTAATTGTGTTGGACCAAGGAAATTTGATCTATGGTGGAGTTGGTCCCAATGGCTTTGCAATAAGTGCTCAACGAGACAGACAAAAAAAATTGTGCAACTACAAATCACAACAATGTATGATCTCCCTTCCAGTGATTAGACTGTTCTGAAGGTAACATGCTCTGATACCATGTTAGAGTTTCTTAAATTTTTAGTAGAAATAGATTTACCATAGTATTTTGATCTTTCTTTAACATTCAATAAACATATACTGGAAATATAAGTAGGATCTAGAAGCAGATAAACAAGCACAAGAAGACACAAATATTTATCCTGGGAAAACCCCAAACTTGGTGAAAAACCCAACGAACTTTTCTTAGAGATAATGTTTCTGATAACACAATACAACCATGAACAATCTCTATTAACAAGAGAAAAACCAGCAATGAAGAAACCTTTATAACACGTACTTATATCTTCTTCTTTTCAAACCCTAGAAAGGGTAGACAACTAAGCAACATTGAACAAAGATAACACATCACCAAAAACAACTACTAAGATGCTCCTTGAAGAATTCACTGGAATTTCTACTGCAACTGCTACTAGACTTGCTCACTAGCTGAGGAGCTGAGTGTATGTGTTTCAAATGGCAAGGTGTCTCCCTTTATTTATAGTCTTCAAGTCACTTTACTGGGGTCGACTTCTCTTCCTGGAAATTCTATTTTCACATTATTATTTTCATGTGGTGATGAATTCTCTTCTAGGGTATTGTTCAACTATTCAATGTTCTTCCTTTGACTTCTTGGAATATTCCTCTCTAAGAAAAAAAAATCTGTGAGGGAATACCTCTCGTTGCTATAAAACATTAACAAATATTTCTCTAATTCCCTCCCTTGGTGTGTCACATTCTAATACAAATGGCCATGTGAAGTCAGGAAGTGACACCATTGGGCACGTGATCATCACTTCCTTTATATTTTCAAAATTATTTTGAGATTCTTCGGTCCAGTTGAAATCCCATTCTTAGTCAAGTCTATGAGTGGTTCCCCCAACTGTGAAAACCCCTTCGCAAATATCTTGTAGTAACTACATAACTAAAAGAACACTTTCAACTCTTTGATGTTCTTGGGCGTTGGCCAATCCAGAATGGCCTTGATATTCTCTTGGTGTACCTGCACCCCCTGCTCGTTGATGATATGGCCTAGGTACAAAATTTATCTCATACCAAATTCACACTTGGATTCTTTGGAATAGAGCGATTAATACTGCATTATGCTCAACACCTTGTCTAAGTGCTTCAAATTTTCTTCCCAAGTCTTGTTGTATATCAAGTTGTCATCGAAGAATACCAAAAGATACTTCCTCAACTGATATCTGAAAATATGGTTCATGAAATATTGGAAGGTTGTTGGTGCATTGGTCAACCCGAAGGGAATGAACAAAAACTTGAAATTCCCAAAGTGGCACCTTAAAATTGTCTTCTCAATATATTTCTCCCCGATGTGAATCTGATGGTAGCCTGAGCGAAGATCTATCTTTGAGAAGTAGACTGCCCCATGTAATTCATCCATCAACTCATTTATGCATGGAATGGGGTATCTATTTTTTATTGTTTTCTTGTTGAGTGCATGATTTTTTATGCACATCCTCAACATGCCATCCTTCCTCATGACCACTACTACGAAAGAAGCGAATGGACTAGTACTGGGCCTGATGTGTTCCATCTCAATAAATTCATAGATTTCTTTTTCGATCTCATCCTTGAATCTCCTAGGATTCATGTATGGTTTAGTGATCATTGGTGTCGCATCCTCATCCATATCAATCATGTGCTCAAATCCTCTATCGGGCGGTTGCCCTGGGGTGTTGGCCTAAATAACAACTCATACTAACTCAGTAATTCCCTGTTATTTGTCTGATACTTTTTTCTAGCATCTAATTCTTTCTGCGTGGTAATTGAGAATTTGACCGCATATGTCACATCCTCGTGTATGAAAATACTCTCCATTATCTTTACCGACACTGTCATGGGTGCTCTTGTAGACATGCCCCTCAATACCACCTTTTCACCACTCACATATTTGAAGCTCATCATCAAGGTCTGATAATTGGTACTAATTTTTCCTAGGGAGTACAACCACTAAACGCCTAATACCACATCAGTCTCTGATAAGTCAACTACATAAAATGTGTTTGGCAAGGTGTAGTTATCTAGTTTAACTTCTAGATCCGATACCATGTCTAAACATGTCATGGTGTATCCATCTACCACTACTACAGTGAACCCCTCAAACTCCTCCATTTGCAATCCTCTCCTAGTTCACAATGTTGCGTCAATAAAATTATGGTTCACCCCATCATCTACTAGTGTCATGACATGTTGTCCCTAGATAAGTCCTTTGAGCCTAATGGTATCATCTCTGGGTAATTTCGAAAGGGTCGCTATGATTCCACCCTTCATTGGTGCTCATTTTTTTCCTTCTCACGTGGTTGTGGTTTCTCTATAGGCCATCCCTCCTCATGTCCATCCTCCTCCTATGAACTATAAGAATCATGTTTTGGTGTAGGTATGATCTCCTCCTCCTCCTCACTGTCTGATATTCCCCTTTCCCATGCATCTATGGCCTGGGACCCATAGCTCTCTACAAGTGAAACAAAAATTCTACCTCATAATCTCACGCCTAGTCTCATCATAATTTTTTTTTTTACCCTTCCATTCCCTTTGAGGTTTTTTTTATCCATGTTCTTTTGTGGAACAAAGGGTTTTGAAAAGGCTCTTGGTTTCTGTATTGAGTCTCCCATATTTCTAGTGCGCAAAATGGAATATTATAGGTTTTGAATTCCTTCACCCAACCTCTCAATGGTTTGATCAACCCTTATGTAAACATAATCAACAATCTATGCTCATATATGTCAGTCTACGAACTTCCTCTGGAAATCTGTAATGGAGGACTTGGTGATCTGGTCTGTCGCAATTGTGTCAAGTCTCTAAAGTGAATCTCTATATCCCTCTGATCAAATATCCCCATTAACCTCTCAGTGAACTCCATGTAGGATGTGATACGATTGTGACCCAAGGTCACCAATCCATAATGCCACCACTCATGGGCTTCCCCATCCAAGTGTAACGTGGTGAAGCTTATAGCTTCTTATTCTGTCATATGATTAATCTTGAAGTATGTGTCAAGATTTTTCACCCATGCCTGAGTTGAACACCTAGTACATCCATTAAAAGAGGGGATCATCAGTTTCCCAACTTTCTTGATAAAGTCCATGTTCTGCAGTTTCATTTTACCCCTATGTGCTTCTTTGGGCCCATTTCAATATCTGAATGAACAATATTCCATAAAGCTCATATCAGCGTGGAATTTCAGGCCTAGTGCCATATAATCTCTCCTATACTCTGTGAATGGATCTCTCGATGATGTATGCCCATGTCCTGGATATCCAATCTATTGCCCATGTCCCGGCTATCCAATCTGTTGTTCTCCCTGAAATTGAGGGTAAAGTGATCTGGGAATTTTTCCCATTGAAGTATAGGTACGAGTGGGTGACTGGTGTCCACTTGACCCTGCTTGGTTCCCATAGGAACCACTCACTCCACCTACTTGGTTCCCCATGGAACCACTCGCTCCACCTGCTAGGTTTGCACCACTCACGCCCAAGCTATTCTGGATCATCTGTGAATTGATTGCCATCTATGTTATGGAATTCATCATGTCCCTCATTCAATATAGCTTTGGTATTGTCACAATGGATCTCTGGTCATTTCCCACTGCCCACTGGAAATTAATTTATGTCAGCCATCTCTCTCTCTAATGCCGCCTTTGTATCTGAGTTGATATGATCTCTTTCCTCTACCTTTTCTTCTATATCTAAGTGGATGTGGAAGGGGGTGTAGTCTTCTCTGGTTTTGTCCCTTCTTTCCCTATTGTGACCCCTATGGTACTGAACATACTCGTCTCCTATGTGACCCCTACACTTTGTTTACTCTTCACCTATTCCTGGAATCATGGATCGATGATTCAAGTGTTTCCTCACAAGATGGGAGGAAGAACGCTCTGATACCACTGTAATATCCTGGATCCTTGGATCTGGATATTAACTACTAATTTTTGGATTTTTTATGCAGATATCCTACACGAAGGGTTTCTAACTGAGTTTATGAGGTTTCTAGATGTGTTTGATTGGTTTTATAATCACGTGTGAAGCATGCATAGTATTTTGGATCCATAATCAAACTCATTGTATTTATTAATCAACAACAAATGACAATATAATGAAATACTAAAACAAAGCTCAAAAACTCTTCAGTTAGATATTCACAAAGATAGATCTATCATGTACTACAAAGAAATTCAAGTATAATATCTATCTATAACATGCGACGATATATCCATAATATGCAAGTCAAATTTGTTGCATGCATGGAAGAAAACGTTGCATGCACTCTAGAATATGATGTCGAACTGTTAGATTTGTCTAGAAATTGAGAAATGATAGCAATAATCCTCAAAATATGATGGGATCTGTCTCAAATGGGTCACCCATATGCCTATATGATTCGCTCTATCTCAAGAGTAAGTCTCTAGCCTCTGGGAGCTTGTTGCTGCAATGTCAGATCTCTGAATCAACTACTAGGATACCCCACACACTGGCTACTAATGAAAATGAAGCCCCAAGAGAAATAAATATCGAAAAATGATGGGATATGTCCCAATGGAATCTCCCTATCTCCCTCTCAAATGGGTTTCCAGGGTTTAGGTTCACCATGCTTCTCCAAGCCTAGAAATCTATCTAAGTGGTCAATTCTCCTCCAAACCCTCACGCTGCCAAGATAAATCTACGCTATATCTATTATCTGAATCTTCATGAATCTTGAACCTGTAATTGATGTGAATCCTTGAGGTACAATCCAATTCTATACTCTGGATACTGATAAAGAATCTAAGTGATTCTTCCGATGGATTAGGGTGTGTCTTTCAACACTGAAATATATCAATAGTGGCGGTTTCCTCCATAAATCCATAAAACATCAAAAAGTCGCTTGACTTCTCCTCTGGTGTCCAATTCTCAACTCAATTCTCAATAATAGTGGAATTAGGTTTCTTTTCCTCCTTTATACTCAACCCTCATCTAATTCCACATTCACTTTAATTAATTATGTGATGTTTCCTAAGTTTTATCTTTAATAATCACTTAAGTCACCTAAAACACCTTTTTCTCTTTTTTACTATCTAATTTCACTTTCACTTTAGACTTTTGGTTAAATGACATCAAATAAAGGTGTTATTCCCTTTTTTTCCTCTCAACTATAGTCTACGGGAACATATTGACTACTAAGTCACTCCCTGATGTAGTCATCATCGAGAAAGGGACATTGCATATGAAAGGAAGCTCAATGGTGATGTGATTTGTCACTTTAAACTCCCACACTTACCTCTTTAACCCGCGGTTTCACCTTTTATTCAGAAAATGTGACAATGATCGGTTTTGATTGTTCATAAGGCCAATTTAATTAAATTTGTGACGGATTTGGTGTGGAAGGGGGGAAATTTACTTACATGGTCCAATTTAATCAATGAAGAATGCCATGGATTGCTTGGTTCCACCCTCCAAAATTCTAATTTAATTAAATAGAGCCGATTTAGTTGAAAGAGCTATGGCTGGTGTGGGCAACCTCTCTAGAAATGACGACTTTCTCCATGTACATGAATTCTTAATAAAAGGGCAGCCTCATCATTTTGTTTTCGATGAGGTGTGGTCCCTTTCATAATATTATTTAATTTCTCCTCATAACATAATTTATATGTCCTTTTACTTGCCCCTTATCTTGATTTTGTCGAGTCAACTTAAAAATGTCGGATTTGATGAATTCCAACACATGAGTTTTGTTTGAGATGTGCTTAACTTTCCCTTTGATTCCTGATCCATCTTTGCATGTCATGGGATGACCTTGTTTTTTCCACGTTTACGCATAAATGTGCATGTGTCACCCTTCGGCAACTGATTTTGCCTTAAAAAATTTTTGTTTTCCAAAATATCAATGTGACATGTCAAGTGCACATTGTGACGGTCAATATGAGCCCTTGTTGTATTTTCGGCCCTGGGACTTCGTGCATCGGGTTCATGAACTGCCTCGAAAAATAGGATATGTTGCAAAGTGTGAGACTGCCATGTTGAGAATTGTAAACTAAGTAATGCACCATGTCCAAGAGATGCATACAGACTCTAGACACATGACCATGTGCAAAATGACATAGGTGTATGAGACCATGGTCCAACTATCCCTACATAGTGAGATCACCCCTACAAAGAAACCGCCTCCCGTAAACCATGTGTCCTAATAGATTCATCAAAAGTCCTCCAATCCTATCTAAGACAAAAGGAATTGAGAGTGGGGACTAGAAGGATCGAGCATGGATGATCTGAAACCAAGGTGACACTGATACCAAACTTGATTTGGTTCTAGGCCACTTAACAAAGGTCAGATTTACAATCGTGGATCTATTGAACTTGATTGCATCAAAGGTAAAAATATGTGTTTATGAAGACTTGAATCCGAATTGAATATTAACTTGGTGAATGTGTTGTTAGTCTCATAATCCATTACTTAATGCATTTAATAATCATAATTGTGGAAATAAAACATGCATAAGAAAAAATGAGACAAGAAATTCACACATGAGGCAAGCGATCACCGAGTTGTTAACGAAGTTCACCATAACCTTCTGGCTACATCTATGGATCCGCTTAGAATACGAATCACTTGATTATCCTTCCTTTGAAAGGGATGAAATATTCTCACAAAATGTGGCACATGCTCCAAGGCTCTCACATAAGTGACATTTCTTCATACACCATAAGGACTACATTCTCCCCAATGGAGGGGGCTCAACTCTCCCAATGAAGAGGCTTGCAAACCACAAGCATGATTTCTTTATTCTCTCCTCAAATATCTCTCAAAAGAGTCTCCCAAAAAAGGATCCTTAAATCTCTCCCAATAAGGAGTTTAAATAGTTTCCTTAGTCTCCATAATCCAAGGAGACAAGATCCACAAATTTAGGATCTCATAACCACTCAAGGACAAAAAAGAGAAATTATCTCAACCAACTCATGAGACCCTTAACTTTCTCCTTGAGACTAGGAAACCACTTTTAATAAAGTGAGGCAGAGTCCAAACCAACTCATAATACCCTTAACTTCCTCCTTAAGACTAGAAAACTAATTTCCCCTTAAATTTAGGAAACTAATTTGTGAGTTAGATTCCCAAAACTAATTTCCCTTTTTACAATTAAATGAATGATGTGTGAGATTCTCAAACTCACTTTAAGAATTAATCATTTTTCCAGTGTGCATGACTACTATCACTGAAAAATAGTCCACAACATTGCACACAATGGTTGCAGAAAGACATCAATTCCAGCGACAATTAGTCCACCTACAACACCAAACTCCATCAAAAGGAAAAAAACTATATACTTGGTTCAAAAAATCAAAGTGTGTAGCATGCATGGGCTAACACAGCCCTCAACGTGCACTATACGCAAAATGAATGATTGACTATGAGAAAAGAAGCGCACTTCCATGAATGGCACATTTACGAATCTTGTCGGCCCCTCAACCACTTCTAGTCCGACCCCCAACATGATTTTACACTCATATCTGAGCAAAATCTAGCTTGGAGGCTGGTCAAGGGCTAGAGAGTGCCCTAAAAGGCCCCTTGTTCACACTATGAACCAATTACATATTGCCATGAATGGATGTTATAAATATGTACCATGGGTGTGCTAAGAAAATAAGAACTTCAAGGTATTGTTATGATGAAAGAATTCTTCTTTGAGAATCCTCTTTTCTCTTTGAAGCCTTCAAGCACCATTGCAATAGGCCATTCCACTCACCTCTTGAGGGAATTGGCATTGTATTTCTTCACCATTATCATTTCTTCCATTATATGAAGAGAAGAGCTCTCTATTAGGGAACTCAAGATCCCTCCCAAGGAGGAAGAGGGGACTCATAGGTCCTTGCCTTTCTCTACAGTGTTTAGACTATCAATATATTGATCCATTGGTAGCTATATATTGGTCATTTTTTGATTTTATGGTTCTAAGTTCTTCAAGATTCTCTAATATTTTTTTCTTAGTTGTTTTTAGTTTTATTTATTTGTTTTCATGTGCATTTGGTTTATCTAATCAACTTACAAACTTATGTCTTGTTTAACTGGCTTAAATAAGCATGCAATTGTTGTATTTTTGCTCACCCAAGTGAGAAAACCAACACAACAGATTGACGACCATACTGGGGATCAATATCGAATTCCTCCCTATTTAAGTCTTGAGAGCACTTATTTTTTATTGTTTTGACATGCAGGTACCAAAATCAGCCTAGCCCAACCTGCCAAAGTCAAAATTCAGAGACAAGGAAGGAGTATTTCAATCGGAAATTTCTTCCTCGACGCATGACAGGAAGTGCATGGATTTCAAGTCCCACAGACGCGCACTCTGTGCATTGTGCGTGAAACATGCTTCATTACTTTGCGCATTGTGCGCCCTCTGCGCGTATGTCAGAATTATAGCCCGCGCATAAGTTCATTTTTTTCAAATTGTAAGGGTTTTTATGATTGGTTTGAGGGCCCCTAGCCTTCAGTTTTTTATTTTCCTGCACTTTGTAAGGCAACTACACTTCAATTAGAGTCATTTCTCATAACAAAGGTTAGATAACATAAGCACATAGGGATAAAAAGAATCACCATTCTTCTCTTTTTCTTTGTTTCCACATGGATGGCTCATTTCTCTTTTAAAATTTTGAGTTGAAGATACAAATCACTTAAATTGGGACTAGAAATTAATTTTAACCCTCAAGTATGCTCTTCCCCCACACCCTAGTGTGATCTCGAGAATTAGAAAAGGTGGTTGAGAGGACATTTCATCTCCCTTAAAAAATCTTTAGGAGAGGACAAAGCCCCCCTAGGGTTCCTCTTAGTTTTGGAAACCATCTTAAATCTTTGTAAGGGCCCATACATGCCCACATGTTTGCAATATTAGGATAATTTCTAAAATTATTTCTTAGTTTAGATCACACTCTAGGAAAGTTTAAAGATGAAAGTAATGGGCCCATACATTTCCACATGTCTACAATTCTAGTATAGTTTCAAAAGCTTTCTTAGTATATAAAACATTCTAGGGATTTTAAAGGATTTGTAAGGACCCATATGTCCACATTGTTAGTTCTTTAGGGATTTAAATATTCCGCAAGGTTGTACCAAAGATGCATATTAAGCTAGGTAAGAAGATTTGTAAGGACCACAAGAAGTCCATATGTTGCAATCTCACACTTAACTTATTAAAAATATTTGCACACTTTTTCACTTTCTTGCACACAAAGCCACTCCTCACACACATAATTTCTATTAGAATAGTGGAGGTCAAAGTAGGTTTTCTTCAAAGGAATTTTGAAAGATTCGACTACTTCTTTGGAAATTATCCACAACAATTAATTCAAACTATATTTTTCCATGACCCCAATCTCTCAGCCCACCACATCTAAAGTATTTCTAAAAATGCACTAAATTTTCCTCCACAGGAGGTGCCAAAAGTTTGTTTTTTTAGTCTGGGTAAGATCTCGGGGGTAGGCATCCAAATAACCCCTCGTTATCAGGTTCTCACATTTTTAAACAATATAATTTGAGAATAGGGATATTTCAAATCCTCCAAGTCAAGTGTTCCTACACCATAAGGCAAGGAGATACTCGTGAAGGGTCAAAGGTTGAGGTCTGGTTGTTTTGCGCATCCCTCCTTGAGTCACCCAACTCTTGTGAGGTCATCCATCCCGTGACCCATTTCTGAGGCCAAAAATCTAAATGTCTCACTTTGACTAAGGTACTTAGTGGCCAAACTTAGGATATCTACCCATGTGGCGGTTTTGGGCTGCAATCGCACCTTGATCAAATTTTGTGTGGCTATTGGGAAATATCGTGATCTTTTTTGGGATATGCACCCTCTACCCCTCATTATAAATGATTACTTGAAACTTCACTAGTCCCTATTCTGGTGGCTTCACACCCCATTGTCGAGTGCTATTTGAAGGCCCAGTGTTGAATTGAGAGAAAGGACGATAAGTATTTTAGGAAACAAGCATTTGTTTTTATTTGTTCCCCCATGTGGACAAAATCCACCTATTCACATACTTGTTTATTTACAGTTGATTTATGTATGATGGTCATTTGATTACATGCAATTTTGAGTTATACTATTTTGTGAAGGTCAAAATATCTTGTTCATTTATTTATCTCATATCACCATTTGCACACATTCACTTTTCTATTCAGAACCATAGGGGAACCACAGAATCCTCATCGTTCTAGACGCTTGCAAAATCTCGCTCCTATTCTAAGAGGAGTCCCTAGTCTTTCCAACTCACTGGCTCAACCATCTCACACCCCCATGAGTGATACTATTTTGGGACCAACCTTACTTGGTTCCACTTTGCTTGGGTCAAATACCCAAGTTCATCCACCTATTAGTTCTCCTTCACAAGGAGGTGGGGGTCAAACTTCTTCTCAAGGGAGAAGTACAAGCCCACCCAATCCCTCTCAAGGGACAGGTCCATTACCTACACACACAATGGTTGGAACTAATCCTCCATCAAATCTCCCTATGCCATACTTGGCATCCCTTAACATTCATGATTTAACCAAACTCACGAATGATCCCATTTTCCATGATCCCACTTGGCCCAATATGCCTACAAAATTGCCTTCAAATATTCCAAAGTTTGAAGGAAAACCAGGGGAGGATACTACCAACCATGTTATGACCTTCCACTTATGGTTCTCTTCAAACAACATCATGGATGATTCCATCTGCTTAATTTTGTTTCAACGGACTCTCACAGGTTCATCAACCAAATGGTATGTGGATGAACAATCGAGGTCCCATGTGACCTTTGAATCATTGGCCAAGGAATTTTTGTCCTTTTTCCAACTACCAGTTCCTCATGATACTGGCTTATAACTCCTCTCTGAGTTCAAACAAACCACTGCTATCCATATAGACAACCACATCCATGAATGGCGTCGACGACATAGTTTGTGTAAATTAGAAACCACCAAAGAACAATGCCTCGATTGGTTTCTTAAATCGCTCATCTCTATCATTGCCAAGGATGTAGCATCCAATTTTCCTCAATCAGAAGAGGAAGCCATCGGCAAGGCCCAACAATTTGACCTCATCTATGCTTAATCAAGTTACTTGTACACATTATTTCCTGATGCATCGAGACCCATACCATTTGGTCAGGACAAACCTGGGATGTACCACATTGCAGATGAGTTGTTTGGTTCTATGACCCATCTCAACCCTTATGGCCACTAGTCACCCACTTATGGGGAACATCCATATCCACAACCATATGGAGGGACGTCTTATTACCATCCTCCCACTCACCAATAGTCATATCCTGTTGCTCCCCCTCCACCATTGGGTGGACCCCCACTGGTACCCATCATGCATCTGGTCTCTCAACCAAGTACGAGTTCACCCTCCACCCCCACAAATAACCCCAACAGTAGTGGAAGTGCTTCAACTTACTACATGCCATATGGATCATCTCCACAAAACAATTTGTATTTTCCTTTTCCTGGTCCTCCTTAGCTGGTTTGTCATCCACCGGGACAACCACATGTCGACGTTAATTTTGTTCAATCCTCTCCCATTCAACAGGTTCATACTTTTGAAAAATTGAATATGGAAAATCCATCCCATAAATATACTAATGCCAAGAATAAAGGAAAAAAATGAAACAATAACAACCCGGGACCAGGAGGAAATAACCCCCAACAAAACCATCTCACTGGGGGAAACCAAAATCAAGGAAACTAAAACCCCCAAGGGGGAAAAAATAACAATCAACCACGACAAGGGAAGAACAATAACCTTAGAATTAAATTCCCTTGTGCTTTATGTGGTGAGTATGGACATTATACTCACCATTTCCCCCAAATTTTCGATTTCAAACGAATGAAAAAATCCATGATTGTGCAATGTCCTCCAGCGTTGCTTGCCCCTCAACAGGCCCCACAACATTATTTGCAACCACTACCTCCGAATTTTTTTCAAAAACCTATTCCACACCAAGGTGTGATGAATACCCAACATGAGATAATCATGACCCCACAACAAATGGGGCAATATCAAAACCCAGGTCCCAATCCACTTGGCAATTCAACCAATCGCAACATCCTCCTTACTAGCAAAGAAGATATTCTTCTGTAAACATGCAGTCATCAATACAGTGTTCCCCTTGAATATACCCCAACCACCTCAGAAGCAGCTCTCACTACAACCAGACTACCATTGATGATTCCACACCCTAACACTGAACCAAACTCCCGTGTACCCTGCATGCCTTTACGGAGGAATGTACATAACCCTCATGCTAGGGCAGCCCATAATTACAGTCTGGTCGACGAATTAACACAGTCTCCTGCAGCCATGTCTGTATTAGAGGTCCTCCAAACCTGTCCATCTTAGTGGAAATCCTTTCTTTCTTCCTTGGGGGCAGTCGAACCAATCAAAACTCGACTTATCACCTTCGATCTAGATAGCGAAGAACCACGCCTCCCCTCCCTGGTAGCTTTTCAGATACTAGTTGATATATGGAACATCACAGTTCATCGATGCATCATCGATGAAGGTGCATCCACATGCATCATGTCCAAAGCAGTATGGAAAAACCTTAGCTCACCTGAGCTAGTACCATCTGTCATCACCCTGAGAGCTTATGATGGCCGCCCATCGTCCCTTGAAGGGATATTCCAAAATGTCCTTGTAGAACTTGGGGGAAAAACCATCCTCATCGACATTGAATTTATTGACGCCCCACTTGATTACAATATCTTGTTCAGACGTAGCTACATGTATGTTATGAAGGAAGTAGCCTCTTCTATGTTTCGAACGATGATGTTCCCCCATAATGGGAAAATCATCACCATCGACCAACTTACACATTACAAGCCTAATCATTCTTCCAACATTGATAACATTCTCCCCCTTGTCTGCACTATCTCAGATGCTATTTTGGTCATCGACATGGGCCCTAGAATATTCAAGGACCCATCCTTGTTGGGGGAATATAATGGAGCACCACCTCTCCTACACCCTTCTATTTCAACACAAGTGTGTGTAGTGTCTTCTAATGGAATATATATCAGAGACAATACTCCTCTCACAGAGGCCCCTCCCCACATGGAAATTCCACCATTTGAAGAACTATTACCTTAGGATCTCCTTGAACACCCCACTGCACCACTT
>ML795005.1:20229-37391 GCA_009831015.1 Picea engelmannii | reverse complement strand
CCATTACCTAAATTCCCTTTTTCTACCCTCAACCTGGACTTCAAGAATTCCAGGTAGCTGCTACTCTCACCCTTCCCAATATGGTTCTTTCCATCCCTGTATGGTATCTCCATCCACTCGCTATGGTTCCTACACCATCTCTCCCTCCTCATATAGAGGGATTATCGATGCAGATCCATGTACATGCTCCTGCCACACCACCCCCACCCCCAACTAGCAGCAACACCACCACCACTGGGGGCAGACGAAGGAAGAATGATCCCATAGATCCACTTCCTCCCTGAGATAAACCTCCTTGTGCACTATGTGAAGGAGAAGGACACCCCACTAACAGACGTCCTACTCTTCTCAAGTTACACAATCTTATCCAGCTCCCCAAAGAAACCCCATTGCTTGCTACTCCACCATGTACATCCACTACTACTATGAAGTCCTCAACCACATGCAATAAAGGGTTATGAACCAAATTTGCTTGTGCCGTATGCTCAGAATATGGCCATTACACTCATAATTTCCTAGCTTTACCTCAATTCTGCCAAACATTAGCCACAATATGCCACACATCTCGGACATATCCCTCTCATTCACTCCCCACAGAGGCTCACATCACTGACATTCGTTATATTTTGTTGTCAATCCCCGAGAAAAGGAGGTACCATCCACAGTATCATGACATTTGTTTTATGTCAAGCGAGCCATCACACCACATACGTGATATCCCCTCTACATCCTCACCCCTTGAGGACAATAACATTTACCCATTGACAACTCCCCCTGTCATCTCCCAGGATCCCCTTTATTCTCGCATTTTTCACTGCAACGAAGATATCTTGGAGGAACTCATTACCCCCGATTTTCCATGGAATGCGCTCCATCATCGAGCACTTTTCCTTTCACAAGAGGCCTTTCACCATCCTACCTAGGCTTCCCTGTGTGCAATCGAAACCAAGGATTTTATTCCTTCGAGGCATATAGACTGGTTCAACAACCCTATCCCTGCCACAAATTCTTTTGAAGAAGTCAACATGACCAACATCTCCGCCACCATCAAAATTGACATTTCCATTAAACTGGGAATCATAAAAGAAATCACCATTGGCTCTGCATGCTCCCCTGAAGAAATCATATCTTACAAAGCTCTCTTTCAAGAATCCTAGGATATTTTTGCCTGGTCATATACGAAGATGCCTGGCCTCGATCCTTATATAGTCAAACATCGAATCGACACATGGCAAGATGTCGCTCTTGTTCGTTAAAAGAAACACCCCCTTCACCCATTCAAAGTTGTGGCTATCAAAGCTGAAATTGAGAAGTTACCCCATTGCGTACACTTTGTGGGTCCCCAACCCTATCCCCGTTAACAAAAAACAAGGAACTATTTGTGTCTTCACAAACTTTCATGATCTCAACCACGCTTGTCCCAAAGACAACTTCCAACCCATTTCATCGAACAAATCATTGATGATTATGCCGACCACGAGGCACTTTCCTTTATGGATTGTTTCTCTGGCTACAATCAAATCCAAATCCACCCAGTAGATCAATACAAAACCGCTTTCACAACCCCTTGGGGTACCTTTGCTTATCGTGTCATGCCTTTTGGACTAAAAAACGTCGGTGCTACATTTCAACGGGCCATCACCTATTTTTTTCATCATCTTTCTCACATCATACTTTATTATTTGGACAACCTCACTGCTCGATACAAAAGGCGAACCCAACATTTAAACGACTTACGCATCATTTTCCAATGATGTCGCCAATATAATATCCATTTGAACCCCCTCAAGTGTGTATTTTGTGTCATTGTCGGGAACCTCCTTGAGTTCATCGTCTCTCAATATGGAATCACTATGGACCCCCTCAAGGTCCAACATATCAAACAAATTCCACCACCAAGGAATTTATGCCAACTGCAGAACCTACAAGGCAAAGCCAGCACACGGTTTTCTTTGCTTACTGTTTCATGATATCCCATTTCGATGGGATGAACATGATCAAATAAATTTTGATGATTTGAAAGCTGCCCTATCCAATGTCCCTTTGATTAGTCCCCAGGACTATGATCGCGATTACATCCTCTACTTATCAGCCTCTGTGGTTTCAGTAGTACGAGTCCTCGTCCAATTAAGGGATGTTGGGCATGAAAATGTGATTTACTAAATTAGTAAAAACCTTTCAAGGCCACCCCTAAAGTATAATCATGAAGATAAAATCACGTTAACAGTTGTCCTCGCAGTCCAAAAAATGTGACATTACATTCTGCTTCGAACGACCAAGGTCACAACAGATTCCAACCCCATGCAATACTTTCTTAGTCGAAGGCAGATTAATGGAAAATTTTCCCGATGGATCGTTATTCTCCAGGAATATGATCTGGATTTCTCTACTCCCAAAAGTAAGAAATATCTCGTCCTAGCTGAACTCATTACAGATTTTCCCTCGTTCGCTCAAGCTTCCCCCATCAATGAGGATTTCCCTGATGAACACCTCTTCTTCATCCCCTTCGATGACCCCTGGTATGGAGACCTCCTCGTCTGCCTTCGTACAAATTTTTTTGGGTCTCATCTCTCTCAAGATGATCGTCGACGCATTCGCCATCAGGCCCCATGATACCTCCTCATCGGAGATATTATCTATCGACGCGGGGTCAACACCATTCTTTGGCGATCTCTTACCATCGATGAAGCTGACAGAGTCTTGAACGATTTCCAAAGTGACGCTTGCAGTGGTCACCTCTCAAGTATGTCCACTGCCCAAAAAATCATCTGATCAGGGTACTTCTAGCCCACTTTGTTTCATGACTGCATCCACACTGTCAAGCGATGCAAAAAATGCCAGCTTTATGCAAACAAAGCACGAGCTCTACCAGCTCTTCTACACCCAGTCATCACAGTCGGCCCCTTCTGTAAATGGGGCATCAACTTCATGAATTTTCATCCTCCATCCAGTAATGGACACAAGTAAATTGTCATGGCAATGGATTACTTTACCAAATGGGTCGAAGCCATGCCCACATTTAACAACATCACTGACACAACAGTGTGTTTTTTCTTCAACCATGTCATTACCCGATTTGGAGTCCCATGACAGTTAGTTTTCGATCATGGTAAACACTTTGAGAATGAGATCTTTGCGGAACTCTCCTCAAAATTAGGATTCACCCATGAGTTCACCTCCCCGTACTACCCTCAGTCCAATGGATAGGTCGAGGTTGTCAACAAAGTCCTCAAAACCATGCTACAATGTACCGTTAACAAACATAAGACCAACTGGCATCATATGTTGTTTTCCGCTTTATGGGCTTATCGCACGGCAATCAAAACTGCCACTAGTTTTACACCATTCCACCTCATCCATGGGATCAAATCCACCCTCCCTATTGAGTGAGAAATCCCCATGTTATGCACTTCCATAGAGCTCTTACCTAACACTTCTCCAATGGAGCAGCGCTTGTTGACCTTAGAGTCACTTGATGAAGACCGTCGATCTTCATTACAACACAATGAGGGAGCTAAAAAATGGTCCAAAGCCACCTTTGACCGCCATATCAACCTTCGCTCATTCAATGAAGGTGATCTCGTGTTAGCCTATGATATCACCCATGATACTCTCGGCCATGGGAAATTCGAGTCATTATGGCATGGACCCTTCATAGTCCAACATTTCCTCACTAAGGGTGCCTACATCTTGGCCTCTCCAGAAGGCTACCCTCTCAAAGAACCCGCCAATGGGTTGTACTTAAAGAAGTTTTACGCCTACGCATAGCTCCCCTACCTTAGGTTTCTCTTTGTACAAATTTGTAGAGTTTTTAGTCTTATTTATCTCCACAACTCCTCATGTATGATCTATGACCCTTGTTATTGACAGATGCATCATCCATCAACCTACCACATCGGTTACGCTGACAGTGCCAGTCGTTGGACCTAGAATCTCACTTCGGCCGCTTGGGCCATCTATATCCGCTCACGTGTCCTAATCCATTCCAGTGGCATATGTTTGCTCTCAGCCACCAATAACCAATCTGAATATGGCATCATCATTGGTCTCCTCGCCGAGGCCAGTCACTGCCACATTTGTCACCTTAACATTCTATTAGATTCCCAACTCGTCGTCATGCAACTCAACAATGTATATCATGTCCACAATCCTTGCCTCTTTTACAAATACCTACAAGTTAGACTCTTATCTTGCAAATTTGATTCCATCACATTTACACATATTCCAAGACACCTCAATCAAGTAGCAAATCACATGGCTAACCTAGTATTATATTGGCATTTATCACATTAAACAAAATCATATACATCGCATCATAGATATTTCAAACACACATAGAATAGAAATCATACATAAAAAAACAAAGCATAAAGACATGAATGATCCAAAATATATCCATCATATATATATCATGAAGGTCCCCAATGTCTTACAAAAAATATACATATACAATCGCCCATAGGCTCCTGAGTCCCCTCACCCCTATGAGTACAAAAAATGCGTATCTAATACCCTTTTTCAAAACTGCGCCTATAACCCATGTACATACAACAATGACACTCAAGGTGGCCCCAAAGCTTCCCCCCCAGGTCCTCTGTCAGTCGAAGGCGCCCCACCAGCCGGGGGCCCTCCAGCTCCAGGAGGCAATCGATCAGTCATCATTTCCCCCACCACTGCTTCTTAGTGGATCAAAGTTCGCCACTCTATTGGTACCCGACCACACTAGTCCATGACCTCCTCATCCTAGATGTGGGCCCATATGCCCTCAGGCACACCCTACAAGACCCGCTCAAACCATTTGCGCAGATCCTCCAACGTGGATGTAGCATCCCCCTATGGATCTCTAGTTGTTCCATCACCAACGTCATCTCGCCAACACCTTTGTCTAGCCCTCGACTCTGCATGCCCCTATCGAGCCGACTCCCATCGAGTCGACTCCCTAACGACCTCTGCCTCTCGTCCTCGGGGCCCAACATATGCAAAACAAAACCAGTAATAGTATCAACATCCATATACATATATGATAAATACTACCTATCAAAATCACAAAACATAAGAAAATAAAACACATACCTCTCTGGTCCCAATCCTCCCTAGGAGGAAACACCATGTCTAGATCATGTTAGTAGTCCATACCCGCGTATGGATAGTGCAAGATCACCTGTGGCATCTAACGCCACACTCGTGCAACCGTGGCCGTGAAATATTTTCCACCCTCACCTCTTCCATTTCGGGCCAACACATGGGTCCACCGCATAAGTCACGACTCTCGCCACATCACTGGATCCAGTAGAATACACAGGCGCAGTAGAGGCACCCTCTCCAAAAACCAAGCCACTAGAACAGACCTGAACGCAAAGTCACCTGAGTCAGCTCATTGACACTGGTTCAACTGGGACACAATCTTGGTGTGTATCAACACACCCCATGCAAATAGGTGACAATCCAGAACCTGTTCCACCACCCTCAGCTAACCACCAATGATCCCTTGAGTACCCAAGGATATGTATATCCTCACCACCATCGTTGCAATGCACTCAGTCAAGAGGTCATCGATGGCCTCGATACGGACAACTGAACCCGACATAGGGTTTGGGCCTGTACAGTGTCGAGTCGCCATGGTCTCCATCCAATCCTCCCCGAGAAAATGGGGATCAACAGCTAGGGCCATACCATGGAATGGGAGCCCCGTCAAGAAGTACACATCCTCTGTAGCAGAGAATGTCAACTCTTCCCCCCTCACAATGAAGCACTGTAGATCAGTGCTCCACATTCTAATCAGGTATTGTAGTAGGAACCCCTGCAATCGTATCAAGGGGCAGTCAAAAAACTTGAGAAACACACAGGCTTCCAAGTGTCTTTGTACACCTGGTTGCGCCCTCGCACCCTCTTGTAATCAGTCCCAGTCGCGCTCTCTCCATTGGAACAACATCGTGCTATATGCTTTGTTTATCACCTGCATCCACACATAAACATTTGATCAGCCTCATCATCCATCAAAAAACATACAAATATCAAAACATCACAACCCCTTAGCCTGCCCACAGTGCCCGACTTTCCCCCAGATAGTTGTGCACCTTTTCTTTGTACAGTTGCGCACTAATGCGAAACTATCTGAGAAACAATTGTGCATGAATGTGAAGCTATCAGTTAGATAGGCGTGCATCCCATGTGCACCTGTCTTCCCTACCCTCGCGCCCATATGCGTAGTTGGGTCAAGCACAACTGCACATTATGTGTGGGAATCGAGGTTATACCCACGCACATATGCGTGGGTATTCCCCCTTTTCCCGCGCACTTGTGGGACCCTACCCTTAAAAAACCCTATACAGCCCTCCGTACAACCCCTACCTACAAACTATGAAATTCACAAGGTACAGGATGATAGGGCCACTAACTTTTCCCTCGCCTCTCCCGGATCGGTAACCTCATGCTCCCGCAATCTCACAATCTCCTCACAGCTATCTCGTCATCTCAGAAATAGTGTCAGGTACAAATGAGGTGGCATTGTGGGCCCACCATCCATATATATCCCCCTTTTCCCAACTTCCACACTCTGTTACAGGAGCCTAGAGCCTATGTTTTCCGATCCGTTCTCCACGGGATCCTGATCCCTCCATCTACACATTCACATTCCCCGGGTTATCATCTGTACTTGGCCCCGGAGGACCATTTTTCTCACACCATGTTCAGGTCCGCATGCTCACTTTCAGTTTTATCAAATAGATTTTATATGTTCTTTATCATCAGATATTGTTCACGTCGGGTATTTGGTTTTCATGTGTGTAGGTACTTGTTTAACAAGCTTACAACCCCTTCAAGTATATGTTCGACATTGGTATGTAGTTACTCCCTTTGTTAATAATTACATACCCCAGCCACACCCTCTGACATTTACCTTTAGGGTCCCTACATCCGGCTCTGCAGTATCTTTACCTCTGCCGCATTTTGGTACTGTCAACTGGTAGCACTCTCCCCCACATGAGTTGTCCCATTCATAGTTCCTGTTAGCACAAGATTGGTTAAGGTGCTAAGTGTCAAGAACAAGCATTGACAACACTCTCACAAGGTTCCAAGCATCAAACGCACCCATAGATTTACGCTACCAAATCTCCTGAGTAGAGCTACACGAGTGCTACCAAATCTCCTAAGCAGTGTAACCACAGTGCGCTACCCAATCTTCTGGGTGCTGCGAATTCCACGAGCACTACCCAATCTCCTGGGCAGTGTAACGACAGGCGCTATGGATTCAACAAGACGTTTCAATTTTGGCGCTACCTAATTTCTGGTAGGCGCTACCTAATTTCTGTCAGAGACAGATTCTTGCACAGAGACTCACTAGAGTGGCTCTACCTATAGGTACTAGGAATATAGGGGGGCCTGAATTATCATCTTAGTGAATGGCTGATGATGTGGAAGATAGACAGAGATAAAATCTGATAGCATGAAGACAATTACAAGCACTAAAAGACACTTGGCACATATAGAGATGTGCAACAAAAAAAGATCAAGTTAGTTCGATGTTGGTTGGATCAGTGGTCAACATTTTCCCTTTTTGTAGCAGTTTGTTAATAGTTGTTAGCCTAGGTGTTTGATTAATATCTGTTGTTGGAGAATTCGATGAGGGGAAGGGCCAACTCACACCTCCAACTGTTTCCTTTCCTTTCTATTATAAATCCATGTTCCAATTTAGGAAAGAGGGTTGGAATGGTTGAGCTGAGGCTCCCGAACTGTAATATTTTGATGAAGTTACTCTGAACTAGTTATGTACTTGACTGAAGATATCTTGGTTAATAGAAACCAGCTTCTCTTTCCAGCTTATTTACTTCTGATTCTAAAGTGTTCATGCTTTGAATGATTCACATGAATGGTTGTGGCGATATTATGGTGTATGTTTGATTATGATATTGTCATGATGTTTCTTTAGTGTCCTTAAGTTTTGAACTCAAGAAGATCTTGTGTTAAGAGTTTTTCTTCCTTAGGTTGTTTGCAGACTTGATGTTTACAACAACCTCTACATTACTCTCACTAAAGTCTTCCCTCTATTCACATTTACTCTCACTTACTGATTGAAGTTTGCCAAGACCTTGATTGCTTGTGTATGCTAGCCCAGATTTCTGAATTAAAACCTTGTTATTCTGAGTCTCGTCCATTTGACCCTTTAAAAAACTCGTTTACCTTTACAAATATTTTGATGTTACCAAGCTCACCTAATTAAAGTCCGGGGTGACTTTTGGAGTGATAACATAAATGGCTCCGTTGTCGGGTACGAATTTGAGCAGATTGAAGAGTTCCCTGGGAAGAACAACATAGATCCAACTCTTGATGATAGACAAGAGAGGGATACCAAAAATTGATTGTAATCATCTACCTGGTGAATCCATGAAGATGAACATGTTGGAAGACTCTACTGTGGGAACAAGCTTGGACAAAAATGGAAGGCAGAGGCAAGTTCAGGTATCAAGTTCTGAATTTCTTTCTGGAACTTGTGCTCTTTATCCTTCATTCTTTCTTGAATTTCCCTGCACACATTAGGAGAATCATAATCTTCTTTGTATACTCTAAGGACCACCAACCTGCTCTTGCATATTCCTTTTTCAAACAAGTAGATTTACCCCCTTCCCATGTCATTGATGTTAAGGATATCCATCCACTTCAAACACCTGAAGAAGATGAGGTTCATAAACATTTTTTTAATCAGTCTGAACCTTACGATTCTCTCCCTTCTCCATATTTCAAAGTTGATTTATTACCTTCTACCATTCCCTCTGCTGTTAATAACCAACCCATTGAAATTCAACATGCACCAAATGATTATTGTCCTTTAGCAAATAATAAAACTGATTTAGTTCAGGCTGCCAACTCCTCTGACTTTTACCAACAACCTTCTAGTGTTCAGCAGCCCACTGACTTCCAGTTTAAGGTTAGGGCAAAGATGTTTGGACCTCTAAATATTCCATCCTTTCTTCATCCTTACCCTCCCGGATTTGTAGACTACCTACCAACTTTTTCTAGAAAAGATAACACTATAGAAGAAGAGCATCTGTTAGCCTTTCAAGACTTCATCAATAATCTGGAAATCTTGCATGAATATTATCATGAGGCTTTTATCTAAATATTTGTTTGGAGATGCTGACTTGTGGTTCAAGAATATGGAAGTTGCTTCCATTGGTTCATGGGATGAACTATATGACACCTTTTTAAAATATCGGGGAGAGAGAAATTCATTTGATCAGTACCTAAATGAGTTCACTACTTTGAGAAGAGGAAAAAATGAAGTTTTGTCTGCTTTTAATCCAAGGTTTCACAACTTGTATTGCAGATTGCCCCTCAGAAATCAAACCTTCTAAGATTACTTCCATGGTGTATTACATAGTGTCTCAACACTCTGACCTTGTATTTTATCTTAGGGAAAGGAAATCTACATCTTTATCACAATTATTCATGGATGTTGAGGAAGTGGAGGAGAACCTCTCAGCTTGTGGCAGGATTCTAAGTCAACATCATGTCAACTCTGAACATGAGGCATATTTTATTTGTTGTCTCTATGAAGAAAATATAGTGGATGATTTGGTCCTCGAAGTAGGTATCTTTGACAACCTTGCCTCTGAGGAAGTCACTGTCTCAAGAATTGACCAAGAGCAACTTGTTGTTGACAAACACTTTGGTAATGAATACTTTGTTGTTAGAAAGAATCATGAAACAAGGCATTCTGAATGTCAAGAGTCAAAGGTTTGTTATGGACAACCTATTTTTGATGGACATACCAATGATGGTGATGAACATAATTTTTCTATGATTTGTTTGGAACCTCTTAGCACTATTCCCGTATACGATGATTATGATTTTGATCCTTGTAAATTCTATGGAGGTGTTAAAAGGGATTTTCATACAAATCTATTCTCTTATCCACACCAACAAATGAACAACCTTGTCTTAATAAAAACCATGTCTATGAGCAACAGACTATCCCCATAGTATATGCAGAGATGATCAACAATCAACCAACAGGTGGTTCTGAAGTTACGAAGCAGCTAATCGACCCACATATTCCTGTGTCTATCATTCAAACAAGTGTTCCTGTAGAATACATCAAACAAACTGTCAACAACTTTGAAACAATGAAGGTAACCTTTCATAAATTAATTAGGCATTTCTTTCAGTTTCATGACCCTGTGAATGAGTACATAGAGTTACACTTTTCAAATGCTTTGGAGCATGCATAATTGATCTTTTTATCAGCATGTTCAGGTGAGTATGGTTTCTTGAATGAATTCTTATCGCTGTTGTTACATTTCAAACATCAGTTGTTGATAAGTGATATATACGAGGTTTCTTCAATTTTAAAATTGCTTGAATGGATGTTATGGAAGGCAACATTTACCTAACCAATTACATAGCTGGTTAGAGTAGAGTAGGGTAGGAAATAATCTCGATGCCCGAGCATTTCTTTTCTTCTAGTTTGCAGTAGAAATATCAGTCAACTTGTGTGAATAAAGGCCAGTTTTGAAGGTATACATAGATCAGTTGCACAGGTCTTGAGAGTTTTCATAGATTGGTTTCACAGGCCAGATGACTCCATAGTGCAACAGATAAGTCAATTGGAACTACTAGGTTCTTGGATCTTCGCAAGGATGTCTCCATCCCAGTTGGAGCCAGATGTTAGCAATCAAAATGCACTAGTATGTTTGAGAGTGTTTTCATCACTCTCTACTTGATTTATTGTTTTCTTAAGTCTTTTGGCCAGTGTCCTTAACCTTAATATTATTCATCAAGCTCCTGTTGATCGCTTTTTCCAAGAAATCCTTTGGCTTTGTCCTCTTGATCTGGAAATAAATGGTTAGAATTCCTTATTGAACTCTGCCAAATCTTTATAACAAGTTTGTTAAAAAAGACACTTTTTAACTGAATGTTTATATATATATATATGTGTGTGTGTGTGTGTGGCCTATCAAATATGTGATGTGCACTTAAGTGTCTTACTATCAAATTATCATAAACCATGTTACATATTCCCCAAAACCAAATCTATTGCGGTATTCTAAGTCTAAGAGTTAAGCCACGAGTTAAAATTACATTGCCTAATTCCTATGTTAGCCACGCATTCAACTCAAGCCGAGTCCACATGTCAAAGCACAAATCCATGTCACCAATGTAGCCACGATATATATGATGGTGTTCTGATTTCTCGCCCATTCCACTGTTTTCATGCATGGATGTGCAGAGGGCAGTGCGCTGCCAAATTTCCTGGGCGCTGCGATTTTAACATTGCGCTGCCAAATCTCCTGGGCGCTACCAACTCTCCTGGGCGCTGCAAATTCCACATGCGCTACCCAATATCTTGAGCAGTGTAATGACGGGTGCTACAGATTCTGTAGGACATTTCATTTTTGGCACTACCTAATTTCTGGCAGGCGCTACCTAATTTCTGGCAGAGACAGATTCTTGCACAGAGACGCACTAGAGTAGCGCTACCTACAGGTACCAGGAATATAGGGGGGCCTGAATTATCATCTTAGTGAATGGATGATGATGTGGAAGATAGACAGATATAACAACTGATATCATGATGACAGTTACAAGCACTAAAATACACTTGGCACATATGGAGATGCACAACAACAGAATATCAAGTTAGTTCGATGTTGGTTGGATCAGTGGCCAACATTTTCCCTTTTTGTAGCAGTTTGTTAATAGTTGTTAGCCTAGGTGTTTAATTAATAGTTGTTGTTGGAGAATCTAATGAGGGGAAGGGCCAACTCACACCTCCAGCTGTTGCCTTTCCTTTCTATTATAATTCCATGTTCCAATTTAGGAAAGATGGTTGGAATGATTGAGCTAAGGCTCCCGAACTGTAATATTTTGATGAAGTTACTCTGAACTGGTTATGTACTTGACTGAAGATATCTTGGTTAATATAAATCAACTTATCTTTCTAGCTTATTTACTTCTAATTCTAAAGTGTTCATGGTTTGAATGATTCACATGAATGGTTGTGGTGATATTATGGTGTATGTTTGATTATGATATTGTCATGATGTTTCTTTAGTGTCCTTAAGTTCTGAACTCAAGAAGATCTTGTGTTAAGAGTTTTTCTTCCTTAGGTTGTTTGCAGACCTGATGTTTACAACAACCTCTACATTACTCTCACTGAAGTCTTCCCTCTATTCACATTTACTGTCACTTACTGATTGAAGTTAGCCAAGACCTTGATTGTTTGTGTATGCTAGCCCAGATTTCTGAATTAAAACCTTGTTATTCTGAGTCTTGTCCATTTGACCCTTTAAAAAACTCATTTACCTTTACAAATATTTTGATGTTACCAAGATCACCTGATTACAGTCTAGGGTGACTTTTGGAGTGATAACATAAATGGCGCCATTGCCAGGGACGGATTTGAGCAGATTGAAGAGTTCCCTGGGAAGAACGACAAAGATACAACTCTTGATGGTAGACAAGAAAGGGATATAGAAAATTGACTGTAATCATCTACCTGGCGACTCCATGAAGATGAACCTATTGGAAGACTCTACTATGGGAACAAGCTTGGACAGAAATGGAAGGCAAAGGCAACTTCAGGTACCAAGTTCTAAATTTCTTTCTGGAACTTGTGCTCTTTATCCTTCATTCTTTATTGAATTTCCCTGCACACATTATGAGAATCATAATCTTCTTTGTATACTCTAAGGACCACCAGCCTGCTCTTTCATATTCCTTTTTCAAACAAGTAGATTTACCCCCTTCCCATGTCATTGATGTTAAGGATATCCATCCACTTCAAACACCTGAAGAAGATGAGGTTCATAAAAAAAAATTTAATTAGTCTGAACCTTACGATTCTCTCCCTTCTCCAGATTTCAAAGTTGATTTATTACCTTCTACCATTCCCTCTACTGTTAATAACCAACCTATTGAAATTTAGCATGCACCAAATGATTATTGTCCTTTAGCAAATAATAAAACTGATTCAGTTCAGGTTGCCAACTCCTCTGACCTTTACCAACAACCTTCTAGTGTTCAACAACCCACTGAATTCCAGTTTAAGGTTAGGGGAAAGATGTTTGGACCTCTAAATACTCCATCCTTTCTTCATCCTTACCCTCCCGGATTTGTAGACTACCTACCAAATTTTTCTAGAAAAGATAACACTACAAGAGAAGAGCATCTGTTAGCCTTTCAAGACTTCATCGATAATATGGAAATCTTGCATGAATATTATCATGAGGCTTTTCTCTAAATATTTGATTGGAAATGTTGACTTGTGGTTCAAGAATATGGAAGTTGCTTCAATTGGTTCATGGGATGAACTATATGACACCTTTTTAAAATATTGGGGAGAGAGAAAGTCATTTGATCAGTACCTAAATGAGTTCACTACTTTGAGAAGAGGAAAAAATGAAGTTTTTTCTTCTTTTAATCGAAGGTTTCACAACTTGTATTGCACCCTGCCCCTGGAAATCAAACCTTCTGAGACTGCCTCCATGGTGTATTACATAATGTCTCAACACTCTGACCTTGTTTTTTATCTTAGGGAAAGAAAATCTACATATTTATCACAATTATTCATGGATGTTGAGGAAGTGGGGGAGAACCTCTGAGCTTGTGGCAGGATTCTAAGACAACATCATGTCAACTATGAACATGAGGCAGATTTTATTTGTTGTCCCTAGGAAGAAAATATAGTGGATGATTTGGTCCTCGAAGCAGGTATCTTTGACATCCTTGCCTCTGAAGAAGTCATTGTCTCAAGCATTGACTAAGAGAAACTTGTTTTTGAGAAACAATTTGGTAATGAATACTTTGTTGTTAGAAAGAATCATGAAACAAGACATTCTGAAAGTCAAGAGTCAAAGGTTTGTTATGGACAACCTATTTTTGATGGACATACCAGTGATGGTGATGAACATAATTTTTCTATGATTTTTTTGGAACCTCTTAGCACTATTCTTGTATACGATGATTATTATTTTGATCCTTGTAAATTCTATGGAGGTGTTAAAAGGGATTTTCATACAAATCTAATCTCTTATCCATCACCAACAAATGAACAACCCTGTCTTAATAGAAACCATGTGTATGAGAAACAAACTATCCCCATGGTATATGCAGAGATGATCAACAATCAACCAACAGGTGGTTCTGAAGTTACAAAGAAACTATTCGACCCACGGATTCTTGTGTCTGTCATTCAAACATGTGTTCATGTAGAAGACATCAAACAAACTTTCAATAGCTTTGAAACAATGAAGGTAACCTTTCATAAATTAATCAGGCATTGCTTTCAGTTTCATGACTCTGTCAATGAGTAAATAGAGTTACACTTTTCAAATGCTTTGGAGCATGAAAAATTGATCTTTTTATCAGCATGTCCAGGTGAGTATGGTTTCTTGAATGAATTCTTATCACTGTTGTTACATTTCAAACATCAGTTGTTGATCAATGACAGAGATGAGGTTTCTTCAATTTTAAAATTGCTTGAATGGCTGTCATGGAAGGCAACATTTACCTAACCAATTGCAGAGATGGTTAGAGTAGAGTAGGGTAGGAAATAAGCTCGATGCCCGAGCATTTATTTTCTTCTAGTTTGCAGCAGAAATATCAGTCAGCTTGTGTGAATAAAGGCCAGTTTTGAAGGTATACAGAGATCATTTGCACAGGTCTTGAGAGTTTTCAGAGATTGGTTTCACAGGACAGATGACTTCATATCCCAACAAATAAGGCAATTGGAACTAATAGGTTCTTGGAGCTTCGCAGGGAGGTCTCCATCCTAGTTGGAGCCAAATGTTAGCAATCAAAATGCACTGGTATGTTTGAGAGTGTTTTCATCACTCTCTACTTGATTTATTGTTTTCTTAAGTCTTTTGGCCAGTGTCCTTAACCTTCAGATTATTTATCAATCTCATGTTGATCGCTTTTGCCCATAAATCCTTTGGCTTTGTCCTCTTGATCTGCAAATAAATGGTTAGAATTCCTTATTGAACTCTGCCAAATCTTTATAACAAGTTTGTTAAAAAAGACACTTTTTAACCAAATGTTTTTATAAATATATATATATATATATATATATATATATATATATATATATATATATATATATATATATATATATATATATATATATATATATANATAGGGTTTTTCTAAACTATTTATAGTTTATGAATTATGTTATATATATGTGGCCTATCAAATATGTGATGTGTGCACTTAAGTGTCTTACTATCAAATTATCATAAACCATGTTACATATGCCCCAAAACCAAATCTATTGCAGTATTCTAAGTCTAAGAGTTACGCCACGAGTTAAAATTGCATTGCCTAATTCCTATGTTAGCCACACATTCAACTCAAGCCGAGTCCACATGTCAAATCACAAATCCATGTCACCAATGTAGCCATGATATATATGATGGTGTTCCCATTTCTCTCTCGTTCCACTGTTTTCATGCATGGATGTGCAGAGGGCAGTGCCCTGCCAAATTTTCTGGGTGCTGCGATTTTAACACTGTGATGCCAAATCTCCTAGGCACTACTAACTCTCCTGAGAACTGCGAATTCCACTGGCGCTACCCAATATCCTGAGCAGTGTAACGACGGGTGCTATGGATTCTGTAGGACGTTTCAGTTTTGGCGCTACTTAATTTCAGGAAGAGACGAATTCTTACACAAAGACGCACTAGAGTGGCGCTACCTACAGGTACCAGGAATATAGAGGGGCCCAAATTATCATCTTAGTGAATGGATGAGGTGCAGTAGGCAGGCATTACAAGGTGGCTAGCTAGCATGGACCTTGATGACCTAGAAGCAACGGTTGACTCGGTTGAAGCAGTAAAAGAGTAAGCATTGACTTGGTCAATGGTTTTTAGACCCATGGTATCAAACACAAATGGTATTGAGCTGGTCTGCTCTTTGAACCCTACTCCTATGTGTGGAGAGCAACCACACCCCATAGAACTCCATTGCTTCCTTATCTTCAATGGTATGGAATATTAGAAATACCATTCCATGATGTGGAAGATAGACAGATATAACAATTGATAGCATGATGATAGTTACAAGCATGATGATAGTTACAAGCACTAAAAGACACTTGGCACATATGGAGATGCACAAAAACAAAAGATCAAGTTAGTTCGATGTTGGTTGGATTAGTGGCCAACATTTTCCCTTTTTGTAGCAGTTTGTTAATGTAACACACCCGCTACGGAATAATAATTTTTTTGCCTTTTCTCGAGGGACAGAATCCCCAAAGTCCTACGGGGCTTAGCGCAGGAAATCTCTTCCCTTTTCCCCTCCATGTGATCATTGATTATGAACACAGGCCAAACAACTAGGCGCCTTTTCGCATTTCGCGACTCGACGATATAAGCGAGTCGAGTCTTTCGACTCTGTAAACCCCGAAATGCCGAAGTGTCGAACAGGCTTCGATCAAAAATTATCCCCCCCTTGGGCTATGCCTTGGACAGTATGACCACTTCTCATAAGACCGCAGTCTTATTCCCTTCGGGACTTATCAATATGAGAGCCCGACCTCTTGTCAATGGGACTCCCAAATTCTCGATTTTCGATTTCTCGAAATGGCCTTTGTCACATTAGCCCTCCTGGCTATGCCATGATCCAGGTGACCACTCCTCATAAGACCTCCGTCCTATTTCTTTTGGGACTTATCAATATGAGAGCCCGACCTCTTGTCAATGGGACTCCCGAATTCCCGATTTTCAATTTCCCGAAATGGGCGATCTTGCGACATGTGGCCTCCCTTAATCAGACGATCCAGTTCTATTTCGGGACTTCCACCATGGAGTGTCCCGATCTCTTGTCAATGAGACCTGTTATCCCCGATATCTAGGGATAACTAGGAGATCATGTCTCGAGGCCCACATGTTCCTAGACATGGAGTACGAGAGCAGGAGCTACCTGAGCATGGTCCTGGAGGACCCATCTTCTTTTTCTCAGCCATATTTGTCCTGCCAGCAGTACCAGCCTCCATCACTACCGACTTGGGCTTGCATCAGAGATGGCTCTTGCTCCATGAGGTAATTGGTCCGAGGTATCATGGTATGTGTCATATTTGATCATTATAACATTCTTATGTATGCATTAGATCTCTTTCATTTCAGATAACTGCTTGGATTTTACACTAACCCACTTGACCATTGTCG
>ML795005.1:0-20129 GCA_009831015.1 Picea engelmannii | reverse complement strand
CGGGCATCAATCTGTGGAAGGGTTTCCCTTTGACTTGGTCTTTATTCATTCTCCTTCATTTATCCAGATTGAATTTGGGACGTCTCCCTTGGACTTTCCCTCCTAAATAGAAAGAGCCCCCCATCGAGGTGACAGTGGGTGGGATAGCTCCTGTTACGCCGGTTTCAAAGCCCTTGGCCCCTTTCCTACAAACTGTGCGATAACAAGACCTCCGAAATCCCAAATTCTGATATCCCAAGATGGGTGATATCGCGACATGTGGCCTCCCTTAATTGGACGGTCCAAATCTATTTTGGGACTTCCACCATGGAGTGTCCCGATTTCTTGTCAACGAGACCTCTGAAATCCCGAAGTCTGAAATCCCGATATGGGTGATCTCGTGACATGTGGCCTCCATTAATCAGACGGTCCAGATCTATTTCGGGACTTCCACCATGGAGTATCCTGATCTCTTGTCAACGAGACCTCCGAAACCCTGAAGTCCGAGATCCCGAGATAGGTGATCTCGCGACACATGGCCTCCCTTAATCAGACGATCCAGATATATTTTGGGACTTCCACCATGGAGTGTCCCGATCTCTTGTCAACGAGACCTTCAAAATCCCGAAGTCCGAAATCCCGAGATGGGTGATCTCACGACACATGTCCTCCTCCTGGATGGATGGCTCAAATCTATTTCGGGACTTTCATTGTGAAGTTTCCCGACCTCTCGTCATCAAGACTTCGGAAATCTCGAAGTCTGAAATCTCGAGATGGGTGATCTCGCGACACGTGTCCTCCTCCCGGATGGACGACTCAGATCTATTTCGGGACTTTCATTGTGAAGTTTCCCGACCTCTCGTCATCAGGACTTCCGAAATCCCGAAGTCCGAAATCCTGATACCAACTCCTCTTTCGGGACTTTCGCCTCTGTTCACGAGGGCTTAACCCTCATGCATCTCTTGACAGATCCAACGAATGTCGGGTTTTCTAACTAAGATCTGATGGTTCAGATCCGTCCCACGCTGTGCACTCTCCCGCTGCTCCCTGAATGTGGAAAAACCAACTGTCCAGATACTCCCACGGACCTTGGGGATCTATGGTCCCGATTTCTTCGCTACTCACGAAGATAAAGGAAAAGGGTTAAGGCATTTAACACCCTCGTTTCTTCCTCCAATCTAACAGTCATGAGTGACCACAGATATTCCGACAGGATCTCATCCGTCAATCGATACTTATCCCTACACTGCCAATTCAGGATTTCAAGAGGATCATTCTTCCTTGTACAGGGTTACTAAGACTTGCGCCTTCAAATCCTTTTCCAGGTTCTTGGTGATATTTCCAAGAAGGGTGTCTATTATGGGGAGATCTATCCAGGGTATTACCTGAGACGGATAAGGGTATAGATTTCTTGAGAACAGACTTGAAGTCTGAATTAGATCGGTATACATATAAATAATGATTTATAAAACATAAGCCATACGTGGTCTTTCCATTATAAGCATGTAACCACCATTTCTGGTCAAAACACAACACAGACAGTCTTATACTCAAACCATTCATAAATTGCACAGACTATGAGCATACATATCAGCATATAAACTTCAAGATACAAGATATAAAACACTTATCAAAAATAACACCAGGTGTGATTGCAACTGCTGAGGGGGGTGCTCGTTTCCACCCAACCGTAGGGTTAGCGACTCCCAATGGATTTACCACTAGCCACCCCGAGCTGAGACCACGATGTTGCGAGACTGCGTCTCTATTTTCCAGTGACCAAGAACGAAGGTTACTCTCCTTCTTCTCTGCTATCACTCACTCTGTATTTTTCCAGAGTTCTTTTCCTTCTCCTCTTCCCCTCGCATCTACCCCCTTCATCACCCACTCATATTGCCTTTTCTCCTTTCGGCGAGGTTGCGTGTGGCATGATTTTCCTCGTGGTGGTCAGCTCTGAGGACTCTACGGATGGGCGGTTCACCCCCATCCCTCATTACTCATGAGGAGCCATTTACCTACCAACCTGGCGAGTCATTTAATTCGGGGCCAGCGAGCCACTCTTGGTTCTCTGGGCCAGTGAAGTCCAAATACAGTATTGGTTTCAGTGGAAGTTAACGCCACTTTTCTAGGTGCCTTCCACCACCTTTCTTCAGCCATCGTGGTCTCTTTTTCAGCACATCCCCTCTCAGCAGTCCTGCAATATATATTCATAATATTATTCACATTCATCGACCTTTTTCACAAGGTCCATTCGCATCACACATTCACATTTCTGAGTTTTCCACAATACTTGGCCAGTATAATTATTTTTACAGACTGGGGGAAATAGGGTGTTACCATTGATAGTTGTTAGCCTAGGTCTTTGATTAATAGTTGTTGTTGGAGAATCCAATGAGGGGAAGGGCCAGCTCACACCTCCAGCTGTTGCCTTTCCTTACTATTATAAATCCATGTTCCAATTTAGGAAAGAGGGTTGGAATGGTTAAGCTAAGGCTCCCGAACTGTAATATTTTTTTGAAGTTACTTTGAACTGGTTATGTACTTGACTGAAGATATCTTGGTTAATAGAAATCAACTTATCTTTCTAGCTTATTTACTTCTGATGCTAAAGTGTTCATGCTTTGAATGATTCACATTAATGGTTGTGGTGATATTATGGTGTATGCTTAATTATGATATTGTCATGATGTTTCTTTAGTGTCCTTAAGTTCTAAACTCAAGAAGATCTTGTGTTAGAGTTTTTATTCCTTATGTTGTTTGCAGACCTGATGTTTACAACAACCTCTACATTACTCTCACTGAAGTCGATGCAGAGTCTCAGATGACACAGAGAGAATCATCATTGCTTTCTGATTTTGTTGACCCCCATAACATTCGACTTCAACAAACTCCCATGTTCCGGTGGGTCTTACTATGCGACTATTGTAGTTGTTTCATACCAGCCGAAGACCTCTGAATTTGTTAGGCAATCAATGCCTATGAATCATCAACAATTATTACAGTCGTCCTTGACTCACTTCAGAGCTTGTTCACCATTCAAAATTGTCATATGTCATTATCAACCTCCCTTGAGGGCGCTATCATTATCTACGTCAACATCCATCATCAATTACAGTCCCACATTTTGGTTTCATGACACGAGCATGGGGTATGATCGCCTCATTTGTACACAGATTTTATTTTTTCTCCCTAAATCAAGGTTTGGGTCCCACAGTTTTCCCTCTCCCTCTGGCAGATCGCTCTTGCAGTTCCTCTCTTTACTCTTCCTTACAATGGCACTCTCAGCAAAAGAAACATTGATGTATTTCGGCTATACGTATGCTCCTAACCTCAGACATCATGGGGCATCTGTTATCACTGAAAAATCGTCCCCAATATTGCACACAATGGTTAAAGAAAGACATCAATTCCAACAACAATTAGTCTGCCTACAACACTAAACTCCATCAAAAGGCAAAAAACTATATACTTGGTTCAAAAAATCAAAGTGCGCAAATTCACCAAAGGAAGTGTGTGCACAATGCGTAGCATGCGTGGGATAACACAACCCTTAGTGTGCACTATGCGCAAAATGCACGAATGTCTATGAGAAAAGTTGTGCACTTCGATGAACGATGCATTTGTGAATCTTGTCGGCCCCTCAACCACTTCTAGTTCGACCCCCAACACGATTTGACACTCATATCTGAGAGAAATCTAGCTTGGAGGTTGGTCAAGGGCTAGAGAGTGCCCTAAAAGTCCCCTTGTTCACACTATGAACCAATTACATATTTCCATGAATGGATGCTATAAATATGTGCCATAGGTGTGCTAAGAAAATAATAACTTCAAGGTATTGTTATGTTGCAAGAATTCTTCTTTGAGAATCCTTTTTTCTCTTTGAAGCCTGCAAGCACCATTGCAATAGGCCATTCCGCTCACCTCTTGAGGGAATTGACATTGTATTTCTTCACCATTAACATTTCTTCCATTGTATGAATAGAAGAGATCTTTATTAGGGAACTCAAGAGCCCTCCCAAGGAGGAAGAGGGGACTCATAAGTCCCTGTCTTTCTCTATGGTGTTTAACCTATCAATATATTGATCCATTGGTAGCTATATTGATTCTTTGCCACATATTATCAAACTTTTTTAATGATTTATCCCATGGTGTGCAAAGTAGGAATTTTCCATGTGGAGATCCTCCTGGATCAATGGTCGACCACAAAGGCCTAGGACACCGCATACATACCATCCACATGGCTTACAAGGCTTTAAATTTCATCTTCTTGGGCATACCATGGTGTAACCAAGTGAAAAATCATAGGGTACCTTTCCATGAGGTAACAGGGCCAACAATTTTTCAAGAATAATTTGTGACTCTTCACCCTGCCAAATACGATAAATAGTCCATGAAATTACAGATTAAAGGGTCAATTTAAAGGATAGAAAAGTGACATGAAAATGGAGCTCTGAAATCGAAGTCAAAGGTCCGAGGCACTCAGGGGTTCTCTAGTTCCATCAGGCCACAGATGAGGCATTATCCCACTCGATAACAAAGAAATAGTTGGATAACATTGTATTGGAGAAACAGATAAGGGAGCTCGAAGTTTCCCTTACCACGAGGCCTTTATTTGTCGAGACCTTATCTATTATAGTCCTAGATGAGTTCCATGTACAAGTAATCCGATCAATTTTTAAGGTCACCAAGGTTGCTAAATTATTGATGGGGTCAGGAAATATGTAGCTCAAAACATTAATAAAAGACTTGGGATAATCATGGAGGCTCTAGAGATTGCCATAGAAGCAGATGTCATGACGGGACGAGTATGTTCACTTAAAGAATTCTTGGAAAAGGATTTGGAAACTGATGAGCATTTTTATAAAAATGCAGTAAGTGATTTCGTTGCAAGGATATTAAGTATGTACAATATTACGAGATGGAAACAAAATTTTTCCTCTAATAATATATTAAAACAAATACAATCTAGCTCGCTCGAAAGAATAGATACCCTTTAAAAATTGAGTGCCACCTGCGATGCTTTAAAGAAAGGAGAATTTCATTGTTTTTTTCGGTAATGGATATCATCAAGTGTTGATGTTTGAGTAGCATCGGGTAGATATTGTCCCATTATTGGTCATGGTAATTTGACCAGTGGAGAATGGCCCTGGCGTAATCTTCGAAGGACAAAAGACTCAAGGTGTTGATGGTTCTCCATGAGGCAACATCGGGCAGACATTCACTCATAGGGGTGTACATGTGGTGAATGGCCCAGGCATAGTCTTCTAAGGACAAAAGACTTGAGGTGCTAGTGTTCCTCCAGTGTGTGTTATCATCAGGAAGACATTCACCCACAAGGGTGTACCTGTGGTGAATGGCCATGGTAAGCATCGGGAAAACCTTCTCCTATATTTAGCTACAGACAAAGGGAGATAGGATACATTTATTACAAGCATGTACTTGTGGTATATGGGCCCAGGCATAGTCATTTCCTTGATCATGACAAGTGATATGGACTCGAGGTGCTTGAGGTTTTTTCCATGTGTTAGATAACATCAGGTAGACATTCACTCACAGGGGTGTACCTGTAGTGAATGGCCCAGGTGTGGTATTTTTCCTTAGTCATGGTGATTTGACAAGGATGGGTATAAGACCAGATATGCTAGACACAATTGTGTGGAGATGGATCATCAATATGGGTCATGAGAAACTTTTCTATGAAAGAAGAAATCCAAGAAGTCAAGGAAATGTCAAGAAAACAATTGAAGAAAAATATAGAAAAGCACAAGAAGAAAATAGAAGACAATAATATCAATTCGACTCCATTGAAGCATTGAAGAAACACTTGTAAAAGAAACAAAAGAAACAAAAGAAACAAAATAAAGTTAAAAGACAAAAAATGACAAGTCATCCCTGCTAGTAAAATAAGGTGACTTGACTAGTATAAATAAAGGCAAGTTCATTTCATTATTACACATCTCATCAACTCTCCTCTTCTAGTGCACATTACCGAGTTGCTTCATTCCAGTTGCCAGTTGCGCTATCTTTATCTAGTGTTTCACCATCTTTGAGGGATCTTCCTCATACTAGGGATAACTTATCTTGTGTTGGGTACATTCATATTTATGTTGATGTATTTGTGAACTTGAATTAAATTTGTTCTAGAGAAAATTTTGTTGGGTTTTTTTCCTGAGTTTGGGTTTTCCCAGGACAAATCTTGTGTCTATTGTGCATGGATATCTCTCTTTGATTCTGTTATTTCTGTTGTAGTTTTATTTCAGTTGAAATTTTTACCGTGTAATTATTTTATGATAATAGTGGCATTAAAATCTGTTTAAAATCATAAGGTAATAATTATCAGAGCTGGAAATTAGAAAAACAACATGGTATCAGAGCTGGTTGATAATTGTCGATGCACATGAGATTTTCCACTCCTCATACATGAACTTTTCAAGCTCGTTGAGCACTTATTGTAAAGCGGGGTGGCTCTCTTATTGATTTGATTTAATCATCATGATTCTTTGACTTGAGATCCTTGGAGGGTGTATCCATTTGTGTTTGTAGGACCCAGTTGGTCGATAGTTTTGGAGGAAAAGCTTAGATTGGGCTTCGATGGGGCTTGAAGACCACAGGTTGGATGCTATTAGCGATATTTCTTGTAAGGGGGTTACAATGCAAAGAGTGGGTTAAAAACCCACTTTTCCTAAGTTCGGAACGCAAGCGCGCCTTTGGTAAACGGAAAGCAGATCTGGACGGCAGAAATCAAAGCACCCGGATCAATGGCATACGGGCAATTCTGGACCCTCCCTGCCTTTCTACCTTTAAGCGGAGGGGGGGGGGGTCCGGAATCTAGGGCGCATGTCTTTGACGGCTAAGATCGAAGCACCCGGATCAACTGTGCGTGAGGCGATTCCGAACCCCCCCCCGCCTTTCTACCTTTAAGCGGAGGGGGGGGTCCGGAATCGGGCACGCATCTTCCCGACGGTTGAGATCAATGTGCCCGGATCAACAACGCTCAGAAGATCCCATCCCTCTCAGCTGCTCTTTTCTTAACCAGCGTGGGCCCCCTTCCCATCATGTAATCTTCTGCGCCATCTGTTCTCTTCCTGTTCACCCCCCGCGGATTTGGCCCCATCACTCCTTTGTTGTGCCCCCATATTTCGCGCTGGCCTCCACGCCTATGCACCATATCGCTCAGCTAATCCAGGTGGCAGCGCGAAAGGCCTTCCACGTCGCAAGAGTACTGAGTTGGCCGGGCCATTCTCAATCCCAACGAAGCAGTTATTAAGGTAGTTGGTGATGGTTAGACATTAGCTCTGCCATAATGGGAAAGTCCGGCGACGAATTAAAGGCACGTCGATTTGCCGATGAAACTGTCAGAAGATCGATCGCGTCTGCCATAAGTTGCACGACCATTCAGAGACTGCAGGTGTTGACTGTCAGAAGCCATGCAGACGCAAAGATTTTAATGCAACGTCTTGATTCTGTTGTTGGGGTTGTTTTGAGTATATGAAGGCGTTTTCGCCATTTTTGTATCGATCGATGGTAGAGCAAAGCTCCTGACTGTAAAGTTTTAATGATCATTCTAGTTCTATGGCTATGCATCTGTGTTTGAGATTTCTTGTTTTATGATAAACAATTTTCCTTCTCCATCTGTGTTTCGTCTCATGCCAGAGAGTTCATGATCGAATGCTTCGTATGAATTAGCACAGTTATGTTATGATAAATGATTTATTGTTGCATTACTGTTTTCTCTGGTTTTCTGCATTTGGGTGTAAGAAGATCTTGCCTTCAGATGCCTTCTCTCACAGTCTGTTAGAAACCTGATGTTTATAACAGTTCCTTGCACCCTTCTTATACAAGTCTTCCCCCTACTCACCCTTATTACAACTCACTGTTTGGAGTTTCTCTAAGACCTCACTCGCCCATGCATGCCTGGCCTAGTTTCAGAGTTGAGACGATATTGTTCTGAGTTTTCCTCCATTTGATCACCCCTCTAAAAAAAATTCGTGACATTAAACTGATGGGTGTCGAGCTCTGCTCCTGCAAGCAATCCAGGAGTGACTTTCGACGCTAACATTTATAGCGCCGTTGTCGGGGACGAAGTTGAATATTTTCCCTGGGATTGAACGACAATGATCAACTGATTCTGAAGGTGCATCAGATATCAGAACTATTGAGATTTCTACTGTGCACCTGGCGACTCCATTGTGATGACTCCGCTGGGAAGGACCTGCTCTATTAATTGTGTCTTTCAGAGGCAGACACACGCGGTCTCACCCATAGCTTCCTCTAGCAACACCTGAAGCTGACCCAGAAGCGGTTCTCAGAAGAGGAAAGAGCTTTGCAGAAGAAGTTTCCATCACCGAATCAGGTAATCCGTCATCTCCTTCTGTGAGAACTCCTTTTTCTCCTCCTCAGTTTCTTAGTAGACCTCCTTCAGAGGTTTCTCGTTTCTTGAATTTTGGGAGTGTTCCTGCTGAGTTTTCCTCTCCTGGTCTGGGATTGGAGGGAGAAATTCTTGTCACTCCCCTCTCTTCTGAAGCTGCTCCTTGGCATAGACCCGGAACTACAGAAGATTCCCCCACTCCTGCACAAAGAGGAGCACCTGCTGACTTGAGCTCATTAGCCTTCTCCCTGAACCTTCTCTCATTTCCCACTCCACTTCGAGACTCATTCCCAGTAGCCCCTTCACGAACTCCTTCTCCTCCAAGTTCTCCTCCACCTAATATCCCTATGGTTGGTGCTAATCCCCCTTCGAATAGGATGGATTCCATAGTCGCTGCTAGATATGCTCCTTTAATCCTACCCCATCCTATGAATCCTCTCCCTACTGGAGACTATTTGAAATACATGCCCAAGTTCGCGGGAGAGGGGACATAACTGCAGAAGAGCACTTGGCTGCTTTCTACAGTTATGAAGACAACCTAAACATTGAAAATGAAGATGTCTGGATGAGAGTCTTTGTCCAGAGCCTGGATGGCGAGGTGAGGAAATGGTTTAGAGGATTGGCCCCGGGATCTATTGCCGGAATTGAAGCCCTCGATAGTGTTTTCCTGAGGCAGTGGGGAGATAGGAAAGATTACATGTATTACATGACAGAGTTTGGGTCTCTGAAGAAAATGGAAGGAGAGTCTGTCTCTGACTTCTCCAAAAGATTCAATAAAATGTATAATAAGATTCCTGCAGAGATAAATCCCTCAGAAGCCTCTGCCCAAATTTCCTATGCTAGTGCATTTGACCCTGATTTTTGTCTTCTATTAAGAGAAAGAAGAGCCACCTCCTTAGCTCAGATGCAAGATGCGGCCATAGAAGTGGAATCCAACATATTAGCAGCTAACAGACTGAGGAACAAAGCCGATGCAGACAGAAGAAAGGGAAAGTCTGAAGCCTCAACTTCTGGCCCATCGTTGCCTCACACTCAAGTGGATGAAATGACCAAGATGATGAAGTTCCTGTCTAATGAGATGGAAAGACTGAAGGTGGAGAGGAATCAAATGTACAAGGGCCCTCAGAGCGCCGAGAATAAAGGAGGTTTCAGGAGGCCAAATAATATTGCTCCCCCCACTTTGCACAGAGAAAGGGGAAGGGACAGAGAAGACCAGAGAATCCAGGCCCCTTTTCAGAACAATTTGGTGGCCGATGAGGAAGAAGGAGAAACAGAGGAGCTTGATCCTGAAATCCACTGTTTAGAAGACACTCCTCCTTTTCCCCATCTCACTCAAGTAGCTTATGAGGATTCTCTCATGGATAGTCAGCTGAATGAATTGAGTAAGGGAAACAAGGTTAGCGGTGGCCGAGGCAGGTATAACCTGAGGTCTGAAAAAAATACAGCAGTACCTAATATTCCTCAGCTGTCCACCAGAACAGAGAAACCTGCTAATGAAGTAGCAGACGCTCAAAGAGGTAAGAAGGCCCAACCCCTTTCTCCCATTGTCTACAATCATGTTCCTGAAATAAGAGAAATCCCAAAGCTTACATCTTCTTTTAATTTCGAGCATGAAATTCAAAAGATCAGAATCCCTGTGCCCCTCACTGAGCTAATCAAACATGAAGAATTTAAAAAACGTTTTTCTGAACTTTTGAAATCTGAAGCCTCATGCCCTCCCACAGACTCCATAAACCTCCAAGATGAAAAGCCTGCAGTTATCCTAGGTCCCATGGTAGAAGAAAGAGATGATTCATCCCCTCCCTTCTGCACCTCCCTGAACATACATGATAAAGTGTTGCACAATTGCTTGATGGATTTAGGGGATTCTCACAACCTCATGCCTAAAATTGTCATGGAAGAGTTAGGACTAGAAGTCACCCGAGCTTATCATGACCTCTATTCTTTGGACTCCAGGAGAGTTCAGTGTCTTAGAGTTATTAAGGACCTGGTTGTGACCTTATTTCAACTGCCCATGAAAAGTGTGGTCATGGATATTGTAGTGGCCGATGTCCCCCCCAAGTTCGGTATGCTATTGTCAAGATCTTGGATAAAAAGACTGGGGGGAACCTTGCAGATGGACCTTACATATGCTACTATCCCAGTGTTTGGAGGAGAGCATAGAAGATTGTACAGAGAAGCCCAACTGGCCTACATAATCAGTGATGAAGCCAACCCCACTAATCATCCCATCTTTGCCTTGGACACTAATTTAGGCTCCAGTTTACTGCAGCTCACCCATGCCCTCGAGCCTCCTCTAAAACTCAGAAAGAAGCCCACTGTTTCCCCTGAAATCCCTCCCTCCATCACCCCAATCTGGAAAATGTTTTTTGATGGATCCTCTTCCCGAGAAGGCGTTGGAGAAGGGGTGGTATTTGTGTCACCTGCTCAAGAGACCATATCTCTGTCATATAAGCTGGAATTTGACACCACCAACAACGTGGCAGAGTATGAAGCTCTTGTTCTCAGTATGAGGACTACAAAAGAAATGGGAATTAAAGAGATAGCGATATTTGGAGATGCTGAGCTGATTATCCAACAGGTTAGAAATGCCTATCGTGCTAAAAATCCCCGGCTCAAGAATTACAGAAATGAGGTTTGGGACCTGATCGATAATTTCTTCCTGGCTTTTAACATTTCTTTCATTCCGAGGGAAGAAAACACTTCAGCCGATTCTTTAGTTGTCTCAGTTAGCTTGCTCGAAGCTCCTCTGCCGCCTATGGTCAAATCCGATGTTGAAATAAGATATAGACCCTTTGTACCGGACAATGTCAAACATTGGAAGGTATTTGAAGATGATCTGGAAATCAAGAAATTTCTCCAATCCGTTGATGACTTTTCTGCGTTGCACATAGATGAGGATCCCGACATGGAAAGTGACCATCACCCTGGGGAATTTTTGGATAAAATTGCTGACCACCAGATTATTCAACTACCGAGAAATCACATTCCGAAAGGACTAATCCCATTAGAGAGATTGTTTGACGGGAATGATGTGGCAGTAAAGGGGAGAGTTTTAGGTGATGATGCTGACACAACTGAGTGCAACATTGACACGCTAGAGGAGCCTAAGTTTGTCAAGTTGTCAAGGAGTTTGACCAAGGAGCAGAGGGTTGAATATACTAAGCTGCTGAGGGAGTTTGCTAATGTGTTTGCATGGACCTACGAAGACCTCAAGACATATGACACATCTGTCATTGAGCACAAGATCCCACTGAAAGAAGAGGCTAAGCCATTCAAGCAGAAGCTGAGACAGATAAATCCCATGTTGCTACCTGTCATGGAGAAAGAGGTGAAGAAGCTGTTGGATGCCCAGATCATTGTCCCCTTGAGATATTCTGAGTGGGTAGCCAATTTGGTCCCGGTAAGAAAGAAAAGTGGAGAAATCAGACTCTGTGTTGATTTCAGGAACCTAAACAGGAGCTCCAGGAAGGACAATTATCCCCTGCCCAACATGGAACATATATTGCAGAAGGTCACTGGCACATCCAGAATATCCATGATTGATGGTTTTTCTTGCTACAATTAGATATCAGTCATGCCTGAGGACAGGGAAAAAACATCCTTCACCACTCCATGGGTCACATTCATGTATGCCAAAATGCCTTTCGGACTGATGAATGCAGGAGAAACATTTCAGTGAGCCATGGACATAGCCTTCATCAGGGAGAAGGATAAGTTTTTGGTAATCTATCTCGATGACATAACAGTCTTCTCCAAGTCTGATAAAGAACACCACTGCCATCTGAGAAGATTTTTTTCGAAATGTCGCAGGTTTGGCCTTCCCCTGAATCCCAAGAAATCTTTGTTTGCCATGGAGGAGGGGAAGCTATTAGGCCATATAGTATCAGCAGAGGGAGTGAGAATTGATCATGGCAGGGTAGAAGCACTTCAGACCCTGTCACTTCCCAGATCTAAGAAGGAAGTCCAGGCCTTTTTGGGGAAGATAAATTTTCTGAGGAGGTTTGTTTCAAATTTTGCTGAATTGGTGAAACACATCACATCCATGCTCAGGAAGGGAAATGAAGTGAAATGGACTGCTGAACCCAGGGAATCTTTTACCCAGATCAAGAGAGCGTTGACTGAGGCACCTGTGCTAATCAGTCCTGATTATTCTAAAGATTTCCTGATTTTTTCTTTTGCCTCTTGTGATACAGTAGCAGCAGTCTTATTGCAGAAAAATGATCAAGGGCAAGAACAACCTATCGCCTTCTACAACAGGGCATTGAGAGATGCAGAACTCCGGTACGAGATTCTGGAGAAGCAGGCCTATGCCTTGGTGAAAGCTCTCAAATCTTTCAGGGTCTATGTCTTATATTCAAAGATCACTGCATATGTCCCTTCTGCTTCTATGAAGGACATTCTTATATAGCCCGACATAGACGGAAGAAGAGGTAAGTGGATTGCCAAGATCCTAGAATTCGATTTGGAGATCAAGCCCACCAAGTTGATAAAGGGGTAGGGTTTAGCCAAGTTGCTGGCTGAATCCAATTGCAGAGCCTTGGGAATCAATTCCATCAACGAGCAAGCTGAGTCATCCAACGCGCATTTCCAGAATGCCTTAACACTAGAAGCATGCGCCTGGTACAAGGATATCTTGTATTTTCTGCAAGAATTGAGGCCTCCTGATGGAATGGAAAAAAGCAAGGCGAGATATTTAAAGCTCAAGGCGGTCAGATATTGCCTCGTCGACCAAGCCTTGTACTGGAAAGACCCTCTAGGGGTATTCTTAAGATGCCTAGACCCACAAGAAGCCCAGTAGGTAATGTCTAATTTTCACAGTGGTCTTTGTGGGTGTCATCATTTTTGGAAGACCACAACCCATAAGATCCTCCGAGCTGGGTATTACTGGCCCACTTTATTCCCTGATGTCTGCAGAGAAATCAGAGCTTGCATCAAGTGCTAGAAGTTTTCAGGGAAGGAGCAGCTCAAATCTCTGCCATTAAAGCATGTCGTAGTTACATCACCCTTTCAGCAGTGGGGACTGGACTTCATCGGAGAAATTCATCCTCCCTCAAGTGGCTAGCACAGATGGATTCTGACTGTGACAGATTACTTCACCAAATGGATAGAAGTTGTCCCCACCAGGAGCACCTCTCACAAAGTAATTATTAGCTTCCTGGAAGATAACATAGCCAGATTTGGTTGTCCCAGCAAAATTGTCACTGATAACGCCACCCCTTTTAGGTCTGAGCCTCTGGTCAAGTTCTGTGAACAGTTTGAGATTTCACTGATTCACTCTACCCCCTATTATCCTCAAGGAAATGGACTGGCAGAGTCTTCCAATAAAATCCTGATCAAGCTCATTAAGAAATTACTGGAGGACAATAAAAGGGCCTGGGATTCAAAGCTCAAATTTGCTCTATGGGCTGATCGGGTGACAACCAAGAAGTCACTGGGTATCTCACCTTACCAACTTGTTTATGGAACAGAGGTCGTTTTCCCTACTCAGCTCGCCTTATCTGTGGCAAAATTCCTCCAGGACATTGAAGGAGAGCCTGACCATATGGTCAGAAGGATTCATCAGATGGTGGAAGTGCAGCAGATCAGAGAACAGGTCATGGACAAGGCCTACGATCGTCAGCAGAAGATCAAGCAGATTTTTGACAGGAGGGGCAGAAAGAAAGAATTCGAGCAGGGTGACCTGGTGCTCAAATGGGATGCACCCAGGCAGGACAGGGGCAAGCACAGTAAGTTTGATGCCCTCTGTTTTGGGCCTTTCAAGATCCTTGAAGTATTTTCAAACAACACTTACAGGTTGCATGATTTGGAAGGCAAAGAAGTTTTTAGTGGCCCAGTGAATGGGCATTTCTTGAAAAAATGTTTTTCCTGAGCCGCAAGCGGCTCTTTCGTTTTTGTAAATATTGTTTTTGTTTTTTTTTCCAGCTTAATAAAAGACTCCATAGCCCAACAACAAGGCACTGAATCTGCAAAAGTATTCTTAGAGCATCACAGGGACGACTCTATCCCCCATGGAGCCAAATGTCAGCGATATTTCTTGTAAGGGGGTTAGAATGCAAAGAGTGGGTTAAAAACCCACTTGTCCTAAGTTTGGAACGCAAGCGCGCCTTTGGTAAACGACAAGCGGATCTGGACGACAGAAATCAAAGCGCCCAGATCAACGGCGTATGGGTGATTCCGGACCCCCCCCCCCCGCCTTTCTACCTTTAAGCGGAGGGGGGGGTCCGGAATCGGGCACGCATCTTCCCGACGGTTGAGATCAACGCGCCCGAATCAACGACGCTCAGAAGATCCCATCCCTTTCAGCTGCTTTGTTCTTAACCAGCGTGGGCCCCCTTCCCGTCATGTAATCTTCTACGCCATCTGTTCTCTTCCTGGCCATGCGATGAGGCACGCGCCCTTTAGCCCCTTCCTCATCCTCCGACATCTGTCCATCTCCCCCCTCCTGGTCCGCGTGGTCCTTCTCCTATCTCATCATCCACTCATCGACTGCCATGTTTCCCGCTCTTTTCCACGTTAGTCTCTCGCTAAAAGCAAGCCCATCATATCTAAACCTTCTGTGCCCTTCTTTTATTTCCTTCCGCCATGTGTCTTCTCCCGTATCCTCCCTCCCACCTCAACGCTTCTTACTTCACCCCCCGCGGTTTTGGCCCCATCACTCCTTTGTTGTGCCCCCATCTTTCGCGCTGGCCTCCACACCTATGCACCATATCGCTCAGCTAATCCAGGTGGCAGCGCAAAAGGCCTTCCATGTCGCAAGAGTGCCGAGTTGGCCGGGTTGTTCTCAATCCCAACGAAGGAGTTATTAAGGTAGTCGGTGGTGGTTAGACATCAGCTCCGCCATAATGGGAAAGTCCGGCGACGAATTAAAGGCACGTCAATTCGCCGATGAAACTGTCAGAAGATCTATCGCGTCTGCCATAAGTTGCACGACCATTCAGAGACTGCAGGTGTTGACTGTCAGAATCCATGCAGACGCAAAGCTTTTAATGCAATGTCTTGATTCTGTTGTTAGGGTTGTTTTGAGTATATGAAGGCGTTTTCGCCATTTTTGTATCGATCGATGGTAGAGCAAAGCTCCCGACTGTAAAGTTTTAATGATCATTCTAGTTCTATAGCTATGCATTTGTGTTTGAGATTTCTTGTTTTATGATAAACAATTTTCCTTCTCCATCTGTGTTTCGTCTCATGCTAGAGAGTTCATGATCGAATGCTTCATATGAATTAGCACAATTATGTTATGATAAATGATTTATTGTTGCATTACTATTTTCTCTGGTTTTCTGCATTTGGGTGTAAGAAGATCTTGCCTTCAGATGCCTTCTCTCACAGTCTATTAGAAACCTGATGTTTATAACAGCCCCCTGCACCCTTCTTATACAAGTCTTCCCCCTACTCACCCTTATTACAGCTCATTGTTTGGAGTTTCTCTAAGACCTCACTCGCCCATGCATGCCTGGCCTAGTTTCATAGTTGAGACGATATTGTTCTGAGTTTTCCTCCATTTGATCACCCCTCTAAAAACAATTCGTGACATTAAACTGATGGGTGTCGGGCTCTGCTCCTGCAAGCAATCCAAGAGTGACTTTCGACGCTAACAGATGCCAAGGGCCCACATGTCGGATCATGATGAATTTCCTTTGGAGGCATAGAGGACACCTTGGAGGACCTTTCCTATCCCTCACATGCCAAACGATTTGCTTGGAGGGGCCAAAACGTCACCCTTGAGGAGTTGACATCATCATTGAGGCTAGGGCTTTGGTGGTGAAGTTGTTATTTGATGACACTTGGCATGACATGGTGGGAAGAGCCTGTAGTGCATGAGAGGGAGGCTCTATGAGCCCCAACGACTTCAACTTCCTTCTCCTATGACTTCCTCAAAGGGTCAAAACGTCACCCCTAGAGCGATGACGTCATTTTAGGGTTTCTATTGTGCACGTTTTAGATTTCAAGTTTGAATTAAAAATGAATTATTTGTGTAAAGGGGAAAAATAAGGGTTGTTGTCCCCTTATTTTGTGTTTACCCTAGCTTAAGTAGACAAACTATGTTTAAGACATTTTGTATACATAGAGATCATTTTAATCTCATTTTAATCATAATTCTCCCATTGTGAGAAGTATTGGGTTGAAAATTTTGATCTACTTGAGGATTCTTGGTGTTTATCACTCTTGCAAATGGTTTTTGGTGTTATATTTTGATGAATGGATGAGCTAAGGTGGTGCACACCTCTTGGAGGCTTACTTTCTTGGTATTGGATGGTAATTTTCTTGGTGAACTAGGGTTTGATCTCTCTCTTTCTTGGAATTGGTAAGGATAAGTATGCATTTGTTAGTTACTTCTTGCTCTTTCTTGGTTATTGTTGGTTGAAATCCTAGGAGGAGTATGTTGGATACACCCTCCATTAAGCTTCATCTAATTTGCTAGGTTTATAAGTCATTCTGCAAGGGTTGCTAGGAGGAATACGAGTGTGTATACCCTCTTAGATTTTATCCTAGTTTGATTGACATACCCTAGGGAGTAAGAGAATTTACACGCCTAGGGACCTTGTTGATCCAACTTGTGTTTAAAGACTCCTTTCACCCAAATATTAAAGGAACTAATCTAAATTTTTCATTGGAGATATAAATTAGTTGCCTTGGTAAATGTGAAGAGTCAATATTTTGAGATTGTCTAAGCCATAATCAATTTTATGTTTTTTATGCTTGGTTGAGCCACTAGGGCGTCTCAATTTATTTAGTACTTATTTTTGTTGTTATAAAATTTTATCTACAACCATTAGGGTTGCAGAAACCCTAACACATTTTCATTAATAACTCACTACTCAATCGTCTAAAGTTGCTAAAAGTTTGCCCCTATAATCTACTAAGGCTAGCACACTTTTTGGGTGGATTTTTGGCAAGTTTTGATGGTTGATATCTTGGATGTAACAAGTTGAATGCTACAACCATAAGTTTGCAAATTACATCTCTGCAACACGTTTTCTTTCAGCCTTATCTCATGCTAGAGTCTTTCTCTTTCATTCTTCAGTTGAACTAGTATTTACTAGCTTGTCTCTTGCTTATTCAACTAGACATTTTAGCAACTTTATTTGCAGCTCTTATTATCATTTTATTATTGATATATATTATTGTTTACTACTGCAATTAGGGACAACAAGTTTAACTTGTTTTTCCACCTAACATATTACGTGCATACTTGTCTTTTCTTGTATCTCGAGTAGGTACAATCACCCTTTGCAGGTACTCATATCTCTTGGCAACCATTGGCTACCATCAAGATCCTTTTCCAAGCCTTTTCCACACTTATTATTTTCACCTATAGGGGCTACACTTCCATAATACCACTTTCCGCCTCATTTCCCCCTTGGGTCATCGAGATTCCCCCTTTGAGGTGATTACTTCATCTCTAAAGTGATGGGAATACATGCCTAAGGTGACAGTGGGTAGGTGTTCTCTTAGTTGTTGTCAATTTGTGGTTGGGTCGGGATTTTCCCAACCTACAACTTGTGCGATAACAAGGATTACATTATGTAACTTCTAAATACCTAATCATTAACTATTATATTAATAACTATCTTAAATGCCTCATTATTACATTACTTTATTAATAAGTCTTTATTATTCATGTAAGTCCTAAATATGTCTAATTTTTAAATATAACCATTATCTCTAATAGATTCCTTATGGTGGTTGCATTTGTTGCATGCCTCACTAGACATCTCTATCGAATTAGGACATCTCTACCGAATTAGAAGTTTACACTATATACCATCTATACAATGCAAGGAAGTGCTTGGAAGTTTCCTCATCCGGTTTCTTTGAAAAAATATATATGATAAAGTATCATATTAGCATTCACTTATATGTAAAAGATAATATATCATATTAATGTCCATTTAAACAAATTTGATTAGTCAAAAATACATCACTAAAAAAATAATTTATCATAATTAATAATTTCTTTTATTTTTTAAATCTAATTTTAAACATTTCGTATTTTTTTTACAAAGTTCGAATTATTATACCCTTTATTAGTTAATTTTAAATATTATTTTATCACCACATTTTAACAACAAAAATGACTAATTTTATTTAGGTATATAGCAACAAGCTTAATAAAATAATTTGATTTTTGAATAAGTAATTTTGAAGTTTAATAAATATGGACATTTAATTAGATATATAGTACTTGAAGATACTAAATAAATAACAGAACCTAATAAAATAATTTTCATTTTTAACAAGTAATGTCAGAGCTTATTAAATATGGGTTTTTTTTAGTTATATACTGTTAATTACAAGCATTGTACATTTTATTTTATTTTTCTCTCAATTTTATATATTGTTCATTTTAGTTACATGTAGTTGGAACAAGTAATTTTAGAGTTTAGTAAATATAGACATTATACTACAACTATTGTCCATCCCCTTGTGATTTCCCCCTCAATTTTATATATTGTTCATTTTAATTACATAATGTTGCAATTTTATATATTGCTCATTTTAATTACATAAAGTTGATTACCATCATTGTCCATTCTCTTCAAGTGATTTTATCCTTATTTTTAAGTATTGAAGAACACCATCACTCTACTCCCCCTCAAGTGAATTTTTTATAGTATATTCATATATTTTTATAGAACACATGTTACAACCATTTTCCATCACCTTGTGATTTTCTCTCTCAATTTTATATAATTTTATATATTGTCCATTTTAATTACATAATGTAGATTAACCACAATTTTACATTCACTTTAAGTGATTTTCCCAATTAACATCACCCTCCTCAAGTGATTTTCCCTTCATTTTTATATATTGAATCATACCATTTTTCACATCTTGCCTCGTGCTTCATGATTAACATATCATCTCTCCTCTTCTTCTCGTCATTAGCATTATATTGCCCCTCATGATCAGCATTATATTCTCTCTTTGCAACTTTGAGCCCTAGTATCTTGCTTCATGACCTGTCTTGGAGTTGGAATTTGAACCTGACGTCTCAATTGTGACCTACCTTGGAATTGGAATTTGAACCTGATGTCTCAATTATAGTTTCATCGCTAAATTAAGGTGCATCCATCTGATATGTTGAACAGAATTAGAAGTATACATTATGTACCAGTAACTTTTGTTGTTGTATGTCATTTATCATAATCATTTCATTATATTAAGATGTATCCATCTGATATGTTGAACTGAATTAGAAGTATACATTATGTACCAGTAAATTTTGTTGTTCTATCTAATTTATCATACTCAATTCATTTTTGTTGCTTAATACACTCAATTATCCTCTCGTTGTTTTATGTAATTTATCATAATTATTTCATTTTTGTTGCTTAATACACTCAATTATCTGTACACGTATGGAATTGGAATTCGAACCTAATGTTCATTTTTGTTGCTTATACACTCAATTATCCTTTTGTTGTTTTATGTAATTTATCATAATCATTTCATTTTTGTTGCTTAATACACTCTGTTATCGCACGGTTTGTAGGAAAGGTCCAAAGGGCTCGAGTCAAGGTGTGAAACCGGCGTAACAGGAGCTTCCCCACCCACTGTCACCTCGATGGGGGGCTCTTTCTATTTAGGAGGGCAAGTCCAAGGGAGACGTCCCTAAGGCAATCTGGAATAAGGGTATAGAGTAAAGGCCAAGTCAGGAAAACCCCTTCCACAGATTGCTGCCCAAGAGAGGATAGTCAAGGAGATAAAACCACTGATGATGCACCTGTTTGCGAGACAAAACAAAGAGAACTAGAACGTGCTTGCAGTGGGT
>ML795004.1:320711-340995 GCA_009831015.1 Picea engelmannii | reverse complement strand
TGATTCCAAGACCCATACATTATTTCCATGTGAATACATCATATTACCCAATTAGGACTTAGAAGCGCATGCACCTACCATATTTAAAACCAAAAACTTGCCAAATTTTAATAAAAACCAACGCAACCTTTGTTGTTCCTGCATGAAAAAACTGAAACTGAGTCGCAGCCATAGCACTATAAAAATATCCTCCAAATCCACCAATCGAGTCGATCAAAATTAAAATAAATGGGAGGTTTGACAATACCACATGAGCCAAAAGATGTGGAACAATTGCAGCAAAATAGAGCATTTTTCCAGTTGTTCCAAAACGTGGGGTGGGCAACATAATTTGAAAGATTGCAGGGTTTTGATGTGGAAACAACATTGGAGTTATCCCAGAACTTGATTGGTGAAAAATACAAGTTAAGTAGCATAGATGTTTTTGTAACAGAAGAAAGCATAGCCATGGTGGCGGGGCTCCCACAAGAAGGTGAGTGATGGCTTGGTAGGAGGACATCCCTGGCGCATGCAGCAGAGGAATTAAGTAGGGAAGGGGAACTCCCACAACATCGAGGGAAAGGATATGCAGGGGAATCCTTTCCTGCCATATGGAAGGAAGAGGATCTCTTAATTCAAAAGTATCTTATGTGTGAGGGTCGATACCAGGTAATATTTTCCTATCATATCAAGATGTTATCACATGTAAGACATAATGCTCATTTGAACATTCCATATTTCCTATTGAGATATTTACAACTAATGGCATGCTTTTAGAGAGGTGTGAAACACCCCTTAGAAATAATTACAAATCATGGCCTAGATAAGATTTTAATTATAGATGCCTTGAGAAGCATTCAAATGACATGGAGACAACTCCTTGGATTACCGGAAGAATCTGTGGAGGAACAACAGGAAGAACTAGAAAAGGGTGAACAACAAGGTGAGATGGAAACAGGGGAGACAGGTTAAGCATCAGAAACCCTAGGGGAAATTGATCAAGATGATGATCCTGAGGAATTTGAATATGAATAGGGACTCAACCATTCCATGCAGTCACTCATAGAAAGTGATGTATAATTCATTGAAAAGGGTCCTCCAAAGGATATTTAGAAATCATGTGTAGTCGAAGAAGAGCACCGTGCAACATTGACCATGTAGAAAGGTAGAAAAATACCAGGTACATATTTTGCGGCATTCCTTCCTAGGAAGAGGACAAGATCAATTGGCCCTGAACTAGTGAGAGTGGAACCACCTTTCATCACCCCTTTATATGCTCCACAAGAACCACCTTTGGGGTAAATGGATGATACAAAAGCTAGTACAGATAAACCCGAGGAAGGAAACACTCTTGTGACTACCTATAAACCAGTTGTAGTTAGTCACACAACTATCACACAAGAACCAATTGTCAAATTAACAAATAATGTTGAGGATGTACCTAGATCAGAGGATGTAACCGCAATACCAGAGATAATTACAAGGGATGACATGCATGTTACACAAGAACTAGGAATGGATGAAATGATTGATGAGGAGTATATTACACAAGAACCAGACACTAAATAACTAGTTAATGTTGAGCATGTTACACAAGAACTAGGCATGGACAAAATGATCGATGAGGAGGTTGTTACATAAGAACTAGCCACCAAAGAACTAGTTAACACTGATCATGTTACACAAGAATTAGACATAGATGAAATGATTGATGGTGACACTGTTACACAAGAACCAACCTCCTAAGAACTATTCAATACTGGGGTCCTTGCACATAAACCATTTAAAGTAAAAATGGAAGAAGGGGAACCTAGCATGATGGGTGCCATGAAAGGTAAGAAGAAACCTCGCTCTTTGATTAAGCAAGTTGTGAAATAAAAAAAGATAAATTTTGAAATTGAGGTAAAAAATTAGGGAACCAAAAAAACAGGTTAGGGAAATGTCCAATACTGTAGGGTTAAACACCCTTGTTTTTGTGGCCAAAACCTTTAATAAAGTGTCCTCTCCAGAAAATGGGGCTACTAAGAAACCAAAGGAGGAGCCCTATTCAGTTTGGGAAGATATTTTTATGCCTTTAGGATACTCACATCAAGATATAAAGTTAAAAATGAAATCTACATATATAGAAGTGCAAACCAAGGAAGTTGGAGTTTTTACCTATGAATTTTCCTCTCCTTTATTATTATAGGCAGAGCTTGACAAGTGGAAGGGAGTAGAAATATCCTACCAAGGGGGCATGGTTCCTCTAAAACAACAACGACAAATTGTTCAGAATATGGAAATGAAAAGAGCATATGAACTAACCCTCTATAAGATGGAAAAGGAACAAAGGGGAAAATATCGAAAGAAGCTAAGGGATGCATAGGATTAGGTTAAGAAACAGAAGGAAGAAAATCATAAGAGAGGTTCATTTATTCATGATTTATTGAACTGTAGAATGCCTTCTCCTGTGTATTCTTTGTTTCTTCAAGATGAGTTCATCCTTTTTCATCTCACAACCATAATTTAGGATAAACCCTACCTATTTACAAGTGATAAATCCTTGTAGAAGGCCTTTTATGCAATTTATATGATCACACAACACTCTTTATGTGAATTTTATTTTCATGATTTTATTCTACCATATGAAAGAGAGTTTTAATACTACGCCCTATATAGGAGACCTCGAGTTGTGGGATTTTGTGTCCTACCTATTGCATGAGGTTAAGTGAAAACTGGCCCAGGAGAATGTAGAAAGGAACCAGGCCACATGTGAGCTAAGGATTAGGGTAGATATTTCTCATGTAGATGATGCTACCAGGGCTTGAAGCCTCATTACCAGGTCTTCTGATCTCTCAAGGTTAGTTGTAAGTCTTGAGGAATAGGTAATTAATCATTGTGTCAGTTGTATCAATGATGCGACATCAGAGGCCCTGGAGGGATGCAAAAGAAGATGGGATTCATCTAAAGTGGCAATCAAAACCAGGGAACCCTTTAGGTTTCCAAACTTCAGAAGAGCCATAGGGAAATTGAATAGGTACATTTAGTGTATTGAATAAAGAGGCCCTCGGTGGATTGGCTCGAAGTTTTCTTTCCTTTAATTTGTTTTCCTATAGATAAATATCGTCCCATGTATGAGTTGGCAATGATGGAAAAAAATAAGGGAGTGGGATTTATGGTGTCAACAGGTTTCATGGATTCCGAGGAAGATACACACAAGGCCTACCAACTTAGCAGGCTACATGAAACCTACTCTTGAGGTAATCATGATCTCAAATAGAAATTGGTTGCATGAGGACATGCAATAGGGATAGTTGGGAGGAGATGTTGGACCCATGATTTGTACCTTTTTTTCCAGCCATTTACCCTTTTTTTAATATACTTTAAGTCCTATTTTACCCTCTTTTGACAACATATTACCTGTGACTTCATTTTTTAACCCAAGGTACAACGTTTTTATGAATTGCATTATTTAAGTAGTAATATGGGTTGTTAAGTATTTTCCTACTTGATTTCAAGTTTACCAATGATATGGCTTGGAATCATATACTTGTAGACTGGAAACAGGTTGTGTTCATTCAAGGATTTGATGATGTTACTCCTTCATGAGATTAGATGGTGTCCCATTTGATATGTTGTTACTTCTAGATGTCATCACCCTTTGAACCATGATGTTTCCACTTCCATGATCTCGTTGATACTTGAGAATTTGGTAATTGACCGATGCTTAATTATAGGAGAAGACAAGCACCAACATGGCAAGGACAAGTCACTAGAAGAAATGGGAGTACCAGCTATTGCAACTATTCGTGGTTGTGATAATATACCAGAATGCTCTATTTTGTACATCGATTGTAACGACATGAATGTGCAACATATATTGTGCTATATATTGATCAGATCCGATATTCTATTTTGTAAAGATTCTTATCTAGAAATGTATAAATTATAGGAACACTCTCAAGTTGAGGAGGTTGGCATAAGAGAGAAACATAGTGTGTAATAGGCATCTGGTGGACTTATTGTATCATCTTTTTTTCTATAATATGAGTATACTTGTTCATTTTATCTAAGAATCAAATTGTGAGTTGTTTTAGCATCCTTGATTGGTGAATGAAGGGGCCCCTTCACTAATTAGGTGCTACAATTTCATTTGTTCATTAGGTAGATTCATTATAGTTTGTTTTATGATTCTAAATGTTGTGGTGATTACTAGTTGGTGCGGATTATTATATGTTCTTGATTGTTGAGTTGTTACTTATAGATCTTGGTCAATTGTTAGTAGGAATCGAGAATATTTGTTATTGTAGTTACTTCTATTGGGTGGAGTTCATTGTGGTTTCTTTGACTTATTTGGATTCTTCGTTAACATATAGTCTTTCTCATTAAAATTATAGTAGGTGCATTCTCTTTAATATCATCGTGAGTTCAGGATTTGTCAAGAGTATTGTTGGATTGTTTTCCATTTTGCAGTTGTTATTTCAATTCAACAAGAGTGGTGTGGATCGAGAGTGATTCCCTTTTTCAGTGAGTGTTGTATGGATTGAATGTGATTTTTTTCCAGTAAGGAATTGTTCGGATTAAGTGTGATCTTTAATTTCCACGATTCTTCACAAGGTTTTGTGCAGAGTGATTTGAAGTGTGTTTCTTTCAAGAAAGAATAAACTAATTGAGTTTTCATTCACTACACGATCATTAGAATTACCAACACTACAAATGAAATTATAGCCTGCATAAACTTTGCACTTATCCTTGAAATAAAAATATGACCCATGGTTTAATAATTAATATGAAGTGTTATTAGTTGTCTCAAAAAGGCATTTAAAAGACCCAACATATCCAACTTGGCCAAGTTTTCAAATTCCTAGGGATCCTATTTGGTTTCCATGGCTCTCCAAAATAATTATGGGAAGTTGTCCTACAAAGATATACCAATAATATTGATGGGTATATGCAAGATAATGATAGTCTCTCATGACGCGTTAGTGGCAATGAAAGCATGGGAAAACAACAATTGCTAACTTGGAGGGATTATTCAAGGTACTTTTACAATGAATTTGACTATGTTGTAAAAAGATGAAATGTAGGAAATTTAATTAGCCTTCCAAATATATAATTTTAATTTATAGAAATTGTGAATAACTATGTGAAATTTGAGTTTTCTAACAGTTGTGTGTTATTTTTCAAGCAAAATATAAGTTATATGTCTCAGTTAGTGGAGGTGTTGAGTACCTTGATGATGGAATTTCCTTAAAAAAATTTGTATAATTGTAGAGTGGTGTATTTTTTCAAAATTTATAATATTAATTTTATATATTTTTTAAATTATGAAAGTCAATATATCATTGAAATTACAGCGCTTTTCGTTATGCAGAATATGAGGGTCTTAACCTTATCAAACATTTTGTTTTAGATTGTAGATCTCGGTCTCTTCTAGTGTGACATATAACTTATTTTAAAAATGGTTAAGCTGATAAAAAGTTATAACAAAAATAAAAGAGGTATGCATTTTAGGTTTCTAATATATGTCAAGAAAAAAATAGATTAAAATAGTAAACACTATTACTTTTTTAATTATATATTTGGACTTTGCATAGATGGCTCTATCTTTGTATGTAGTTCCATCGACAACTAATTTGTGTAGCCTATAGAAAAATAACGTCAAAAATAGAGATATAGAGAGGTATTCATAAAAATAAAGGTTTTTTTGTATTTCTAAACCAAATTACTAGGTTTTTCATCCCAAACCTAAATCTAAGGCAACCAACTCAACATACACATATACTGGATTTGTCATTCTTGCCCCCAAAAAATTTGAATTATAACTAACGTGCATGTGCTCCTAAGAACGCTCAACCTCTCTAGGAATGCACACATGTTCCTGGAATGCGTGCCTACTCTTATTCCTTTTTTCCTATTTGTTCCCTTGTCTCTCTTTCTCCCCCCTTCTCCCCCTCTCTCACCTACCCATCTACCCTTCACCTTATCTCCTCTCCTAATTCCTTCATCTCTCTCTCTCTCTCTCTCTCTCTCTCTCTCTCTCTCTCCTGCATTTACCCCTCTCTCCCCCTTACTTTATATCCCCCACTCTCCTCTCCCTCCCTTTCTCTCTTTATCTCTCTCTACCTTCATTCCTTCTCTCTCCACCCNCCCCCCCCCTCTCTCTGTCTCTCTGTCTCTCTCTCTGTCTCTCTCTCTCCATCTATTTATCTCCCTCTTCCCTCCCCCCTATTGGAATAGTAAGAGGGGGGGTGAATCAATATTACCTTTAAAAAAAATTAGTAATTACTTTATTAGATATTATTTTTGGGATTAACTACGTAGTGTAAGTCATTAATCTATGACCCATATCCATATAGTAATTACTTCAAGTTATTTTATTGATCATCACAATAGATCATCAATGGACTTGTATTTAAAATAAATTATAAAAATATAATTAACAATAATTACAAGGATTTATAAATAGTAGTTTTAGATTGTGAAGGACATCAATCCTCTTTAGAGCACCAACTCTTGGAGACACAAATCCCCTTCTTCAGGGCACCAACTCTAGGAAGCACCAACTCCCTTGTTTTAGGGAACCAACCCTAGGAAGCACCAATTCCCTTGTCTTTAGGGCACCAACCCTAGGAAGCACCAACTCCCTTGTTTTCACACTTTACTTAGTAAAGGATATGAATCCTTCCTTGCTCCTCCCTTCAACCCTCACTGCATAAGTATCATTAGTTCTTCTTCTTGGAATCTGCTTCTACTTTTGATCTTTTGATTTGGACTACAAAGACACCTTATTCTCACCATTCTTTCTTGTTTATATAGTCTTCCAACTGGTGTGAATTTGAAGCACTATGTCTCTTTGTTTGAAGCATTGCACCTCTTCATTCAATTTTAGTATAAATAATATTCTCCTTTTATTCATTTAATTTATTATGTAAGTTTCTCAATTCAATGAGAATACTAATCTTGATTCATCCTCATGCGTTGATCATAGGTATGGATCAATTCTTTATCGTTCACATGCTTATGTTGTGTCCCCAGTTCTCCAACATATCTAAATTGGGTTGTTACTTCACTATGTGGTGTGTTTTCCTATACCTGGAATGGACAGGTGCTAGCTTGTGAATCACTCATATCTCCAATGCTTGGACTGTGTTCTCCGGACTTCGACGCTCTATAACTTTTCTTCTTTTCACCAAATGACCATATATTGTGACCAGGTGTTAACTTAGTTGGCCTTTTAACTCATTGCCACTTTACATATGACATTGACTTGTGACCAAGGGTGAATACATATGAGGCTTTATCATGGAAGGTTCAATCTCATCTATTGATTTCCTTCTCTTTGATATTGATCTGACGGTTTGGAGTTAATATCTTCAAATGGATGATTCTTTCTTATATGCAAGCTAAAAAAAATTGGCATTCATGACTTAATCGAAAACTGAGTGGACATTTCTCATTCACTTCAAAATTTCGGCATTTCGAGTAGTTTTGCTAGTAGGAAAAGTTGGTTATCCCTGGAGGTTGTAGTCCTGGACTGACATGGCATGCTGACATCACCTATGATGACATGGACCCATAGTGGGTGTGCCATGTGTCACCCTGATTTGTGACTTTCATAGACCTTATATGCCATATGTATTTTGACACTTGTCATCGTCTGATTGGGCCACGTGTCCTTGTTTACTAGGATTTTAACTTTTCATTACTTCATAGCTTCAGGAGTTTTGGTACTTTTATACCATGCTTTGATCATTGTCGAAGTGACAAATAGATCTATCACCATAGATATTTCCTTATCTTAATCAGACGACCTTTTTTTACTCTGAGACTTCATTCCTTTGGTGCCACTTATCATATCCTTCCACTACGCTTGATCAAAAGTTGACAGGATTACCATGTTCTTACTTTCATCTGGCAGTCCTCAAGAGTTCATGACTTCGGGGCTTTGGCCTTCGGGTAAACTTACATGTTTCAAAATTATTTTCGTCAGAGTGGTCAAAGTATTCCACAAGATTTGACAATCGACGTTTACTTCACAATTTTGGAGGTTTCAAGAATTCATGTCTTATGGGGTCTGCTTATCATGTCCTTCCACTCGATTCTATCTTACGATCATGATAGATCTCGAACTAATCTAACGGTTGCTATAACTTGATCCTTTACAAGGTATTCTTTTGTGTAGGCTTGGGCTTTTGTGCGACCTATTACGTTATTTCTCTTGAGTTTTGAGTTTATATTGGATTCCTTTGAACACTGTTGACATCAATGACAATATCATACCATTGTTTCCAACATTCTCCCCCTTTGGCAAATTTGATGGAAACCTTTTCTTTGAAATATTTTTATTTATGTTGCATATCAATTTCCTCCCCCTTTGACAACAATGACAGAGGGGATCTTTCTTCACTCCCCCTGACCATGTTCCCCTTTTCTTGATGCAAATTTTGTGGTTTTAATGAGGTATCTGAATTACTCCCAATTTTTGTCGAAGATTTTCAATGGTACTCGTGGGCAAAGGTTTTGTGAATATGTCTACAATTTGATCTTTGGTGTCCACGTACACTATTTTAACCACTCTTTGAATAACCTGATCTATTAAGAAATGATATTTGATTGGGGTGTGTTTGGTTTTAGAATGAATTAATGGATTTTTAGAGATACGTATGACACTAGTATTATCATAATTAATAGTAATGGGATAATCATATCTTATTTGTAAATCTTCTAATGTTTTCTTCATCCAAATAACTTGTGTGCAGCAGGATGCAACATCAATGTATTCTTCCTCTGTTGTGAATAGTGATGTGGATGTTTGTTTCTTACTTATCCATGCTACCAAAAACATTCCTAAAAAAAATGCTCCTCCACTAGTGCTTTTCCTGTCATCTATACTACCAACCCAATCTGCATCAGTGTATGCATTTAATGTAAAGTATTTATCTTTTGGATACCATAATCCAAATTCCAAGGTCCCTTTAAGATATCTGAATATTCTTTTTACTACTTTTAGATGAATTTTCCTAGGTGCAAATTTAAATCTTCCCACTAGTCCTACAACCAACATGATGTCAGGTCTAGTTGTTTTTGAATAGAGAAAACTTTCGATCATTGATTTGTACATAATTTGATCTACTTTTGGTGAGTCGTCATCTAGGATTAGTTTACATCCAGTGACCATGGGAGTACTTATAGGTTTACTATCTTCCATTTGGAATTACTTCAACATTTCCTTGATATATTTGGTTTGGGAAATAAATATTCCTTTTCTAATTGAGTGACTTGTTAGCATAATTCTTGACGAATCTTCGATAGTACCCTGCCAATCATAGAAATCCTCTTAACTTGGATATTTTTTTGGTTTAGGCCAATATGTGATTTCCCTGATTTTCTTGGGGTCTACCTTGACTCCTTTTTTGGATATGATGTGACCAAGGTACTCTAATTCCTCCTTTCCAAATGTACATTTTGACATTTTGGCATAGAATTGATTTTCCTCCAGAAGAGATAACACTTGTACCAAAAGCTTCATATGCTCCTCCCATGTTTTGTTGTACAATAAGATATCATCAAAGAAAACTAAGACATCTTTCTATAAGTATGTGTGAAATAATTCATTCATTGTCGCTTGGAAGGTGGTGGGGGCATTAGTTAGCCCAAAATGCATCACCTTGAATTCGTAGTGTCCTTTGTGTGTCTGGAAGGAGGTCTTGGATACATCTTCTTGTCTGAATCTAATCTGATAGTACCCAAGTCTTAAATCAATTTTTGAAAAATATCTTGCTCCATGAAGTTCATCCAACATTTCGTCAATAAATGGGATGGGAAATTTGTTTTTAATTATTATTTTGTTTGGCCCTCGGTAATCTATGCATAATCTGAAAGATCCATCTTTCTTTCGAATTAGAACTACTGGAGCTGCATATGGACTTCTTCTTTTCGTGATGACACCACATTTTAATAGGTCTTGGACTAATCTTTATATCTCTATTTTGTGGTGATGAGAGTATCTGTATGGTCTAACCTTGACTGGGCTTTATCCTAGTTTAACTTCAATTATATGTTCAATTATTCTTTGAGGTGGTGACTCCATGGGAAGGTCTTCAAATACCTTCTTGTTTTTTTGAATTATATCTTGGACGTCTGATGTTCTAGAGTCATCCTGTTCTGATTCTTGTATTTCTATGTTGTGGCATTGGATGAAGTATGTTGTTGCTCCTTTTCAGATCATTTTTTCCATTTGTTGTGACGACACAACCTGTGTTTGTGGAGGTTGAAAACCATATAATTTATAACTTTTCCCTTGCCACTTGAATTGGTTGTAATGTTCCTGGTGATTGACTGAGTATGTGCCCAAGGTTTGTAACCATTGGACTCCTAAAACCACATCTACTCCTCTCAAAGGGACAGTGTAGAGTTCTGATTCCAAATTGAAATCTTGGATTTGGAGTTTTACCTTATGGCATTTTCCGACATTTCCAAATTTTTTGCCTTCTACAACCATTACTTTCATGTATGGGACTAGATATACAAATAATTTGAGATTCCTTGCAATCTTGATATCGAGGAAATTGTGGGTACTTCTAGTGTCAATTAGTACAGTGAAATTGTCATTTTTATATGTCCTTTTAATTTAAGAGTTTTCGATTGGGTAATGCATGTGATGGTTGTGAGCGATATTCTTGGTGTGTTGTCTTCTATGACCTATGAAGTGTCATTTTGGAAATTTTCCATTTCTTCATTTATTGATTATGTTGATTTTGATTCGTCATTTTTTTCTGCTTCACAAGTGTACAATTTTTTTGAGTTATCTTCGATCTGGCACCTATGTCTTGGGTCCCATTTCTCTCCACATCATTTACATTTTCCTTCTTTTATCCTTTGGGAGTCTAAACTTCTTCTTATATATTCACGTATATTGGGTGGTATGTATTTATCATTTCCTGTGGTCTGAGGTACACTCCTTTTTGTTGAATCTTGAATGGCCTTCTAGTTTTTCTTCTACAGATTTTGCCTTGTGTATTGCTATTTCTACTGTAGTAACCTCATGTAATATTAACTAGTCTTGGATATTTGGTTTGATACCACCTATGTAAGACTGGAGTAATTGATCATCATATAGTCCAAATACTCAGGTGGCGAGAGCTTCCCATTGATGCATAAATTCATCTATGCTTCCTTTTTGTTGTAATCCGGTGAGTTTTGAAAAAAAATATTTTTCCGAGATGCCCTGGAATCTTTAAAAAAAACCATTTTTGAAAGAATTCCAATTATATGACTGAATTATTCCTTTCCACCATAGATACCAATTGTATGCAGTTCCTTCGACGTACATGGATGCATATTTGACCTTTTATTCATCAGTTGTAATATTGTATATATGGGAATATTCTTCAGTTTTGTTAAACCAAGCCACGCATTGGTTATCGCCTCCATTGTATTTTGATAGTTCAATTTTGGATTTGGGAGGATAAATTATTAAGGGTTGATGTTGTGATATAGATTGGGAATTTGAATTGTAGGGAGGTGGAGGCGATGGTGGTGGTGATGTGTTGTGGTTGGGTGGTTTGTTGGTGCCCTTGACCTTTTATTAAATTTAAAAGCTCATTAAGCTTTTCTTTCTGATGTTGTGTCATCACAACCATAATTTGTTGCAAATCATCATTTATTTCTCATTTAACGTTTCCCAAACCTCATTGTAGGTTAACCCTGAGTTCTTGAAAAATATCGTCTTTAAGATCTTGTTTTATATTATCCATGCCTTTTCGTAATTCGATTCTGACTTCCGTTGAAATTTTTTCTTTAAGATTATGGGTCAACTCTTTTTTGAGTGCCTCATTGTTGAGCCTTATTTCCTCTAGTAACTCCTCATGATTTTTTTGTATTGACTTTTCGAGTGATTTCCTAATGCTTTTACATTCCTGGTCTATTTTTTCCACTTGAGATTTTAATTTCGACATCTTTCTAGTGTTTGGGGGTGAGTATTTTTCTGTAATTTTGACTTTGCTTGAAAGATCCCCTTTGAACTATTTTAATTGTATAATTCTATGCAATGTATGAAATATTAGTTATATATATAATAGAATTATATTATATAATTAATGGGTGTAATGGGGGCAAAAATCGTGGGAATTTGGAAGGGAAGAAATCGTGGAGGGAAAAAGAGTTTAAAGGAGAGGGTGGGAACTGGTGGATGAAGCATGGGAGGATGAGGAGGGACGAAGTGAATGGATGAGGGAAAACGAGGAAGAGGAATGCTTTGATACCAATGTTAAGAACACACGGGGTTCTTAATGAACAACTTCACTCTGAATCCATAATAAATATATAATAATAATTGATTGTGAAAATATTATGATATTACAAGGATAGGGAATCCCTATATATATTCCCTTTATGGTTTTTATGAAGATTCATGACCCTTTTATTACATTAATATTTAATTTACTTAATTTATTATTTTATGTCTTTATATTATTTATTTATTGTAACATCTTAAGCCCCATGTGTTCTTCGCAAAGTGCACAGATAGGTGAATGTGAAGGTGAAGGGGTCGCAGTCTTAGGGGAGGAGGCATAATGGTTAGGTGGAGTGGTCGGAGGAGTAACCAAATGGGTGGGAGGCTACAGATTTGATGGCTCATCCTCAATGAGCATGGAGGGTTGTAGGTCAGGGTTACACTGACATCCACACCCATAGGTACTGTACCATTCTGGCCCACGCTTAGACTTTTGTCTTTTCCTCAGCATCATGAGGATGATGAGGAGAGGGAGGAAAGAGTGATGCAAAGAAACATGAGGGACAAAGAGGGGAGGGGACTGAGAGTGAGGGTCGAAGCTTAGTAGAACCGAATCTAGAAGACGGTAATGAACGAGATAACCCAACATCATAAGAAATAAATGAAGGAGCCACCTTTCCTGACGAGACTTGCTGTAGTCCCATCCCATCGTCATTACTACGCCTGTGTGAAGGAGCTAGTGCGGGTACTCATCCCGGTAAATGAACTGCAGAGAGTAAATTCTGGACATTAAGTAGTAGGAGAGGATGGATAAGTGGCAAGGCACGTGGCTTACCTGTGTGAGGTGTCCTCCAACCTTCCCTGTAAGCATTATCCACTCGGTGACACCCCATCCTGGGAGTTATTACTTGATAATTTATTTACTGATTCATTTTGTAATTTAATAATTTACACTAAGAAAATAATTAAATTGGAGAAAAAACACCCTTAAGCAAATTCTTTTTTTTTAAGAAAAAAAAAAACAATTCTTGACTAACAAGATTTTTGTGGTAAGAATTGTTGTTATATTTGTTTGGAAAATCCACATTATTATTATTTATTTGACAAACAAACAATAATACTGTGTATTTTTCAAACAATTCTAAAAACATTTTTTGTTGAAAAAATGTAAATCGCAATTTTTAATTAAAAAATTCAAAATACGAATTTAGAAAAGAGTAAAATCTAAATATCTTTGGAAAATAAATATTTTTCCCTTTAAAACACTAAATTTAAAACACCAAAATTAAAAACAAAAAAAACAAAAAACAAAAAACATTATGGAAGGAATCACTTATATATAGAATTGAAAATATTAACATTAATTGTAAATGTATTAAGTAAAATGGGAGGAATCACTTATACATAAAATTCAGAAAATAATATAACAAATAGATATTTTCATGAATTAATAGGAAAGAGTAAAGTAACATGAAATAAGAGAGTTTTTCTATCTATTAGGTTGTGTTTGTTTTGAGGTAGTTTTATGACGTAAAGGAAAAATATGCATAGATGTGAATCATCCTATATTTTATATGTAAAGCTTACACATTGGCCGTTTACATGATATATATGCTTAGTATAATAATATGCAACATATTATTATTAAAATCTCCTTGTCCCACAAACAAGGGGGTCTCATACACCAATTTGGTGTGTTGGCTTGGCCATGACCTTAAAAATAGATTATTATTATTATTATTATTATTATTATTATTATTATTATTATTATTATTATTATTATTCTTGATCCAATTAATACATCACATATTTGTTGATTATTGCTAGGGCAAGTGCCCTAGTCAAGTGTGATGTATTATTGGACTCCATGTAATGATTTATTTAGAGATATGTAAATGTGCTAAATAATTGTGTTATGAGAGAAAGTACACAACTTACTTTTTAGTACATTCCTTATCTTCAACAATTTTTTCTTTTTGGTCTTTTAAGATCAAGGAGAGAATTGTTAACAATGTGATCCAAATAATTTTTGGATAATTATATGTCAGGCCATGCATTGGCAGAAAATGTAACTCCACGCTGATGTGTTTGGCATTAACATAATAGGTGCATAAATACAAAACAAATGATTGTCGGTCTTCCATAACTAAAAACACTTTCTATCACCTACGACTCTTCACATTTACATTATGATTACAATAACACAATCCCAAGGATCACATGTATAACATGCCCCCCTTAATCTGAAGGGGTGTGTGTGAGTCCAAGCATCATTCCAGACTTTTCAATTTTTTCTCTTCCAAGCGCTTTGGTGAATATGTCTGTAATTTGTTCATTTGTGGAACAATGTCTCAATTCAATAGTATTGGCCTCTACATGATATTGAATCAGGTGATACTTTGCGTTGATGTTCTTAGTTCAATCATGGAATCTATCATTCTTGGCCAACTTGATTGCAGAAGTATTGTCAACTAGAAGAGGAGTAGAATTCACTTGTTTCTCCTGCAAATATTCAAGTATTTTCCCAAGCCACATAATCTCCTTCGTTGCTTATTCAATTGTCACATATTCTGGCTCTATTGTGGAATCTATTGGAACTGATTGTTTGTGTGATCTCCATGAGACAACTACGTATCCAAGACTCATGAGATAGCGTAAAGTTGATACTCCATTTTCCTTGTCCCCAATGAAGTATGAATCGGAATATCCAATCAGGTTGAAGTCATCCATCTTAGAGTACCTGTGTCCAAAATCTTGAGTTCCTTTCAAGTATTTTAGAACTCTTTTTGTAGCAAACCAATGTCCTTCACAAGGCTTTTACATGAACCTAGAAATAATCCCAACACCAAATGTAATGTTTGATACGGCGGTAGTAATATAGATAAGACTTTCCACAAGTTGTCTATACTTGGTTGCACCCTCAAATTCATTCCCTTATTTTGATGTGAGTTTCAAATTCTATTCCATTGGAGTAGAAATAGGGTTGTGTTGGGTATATGTTATATTCTTTGCATGTGTGTGTGTGGGCGCGTCAGGTTCGACAACTACGTCTGATGATCCCTCTAGTAGTTCTTTATGTGCCGTGTGCATTGGGAAATTCCTAGGGGGGGGGCAGGTATGGGCCCCCCTGGTTACGCGTAGCGTTTGGGGCAGTGCCCCGAAATTTTATTTTTGGCGGTTTTTGCTATTTTTAGCAGATTTTTCTATTTTTAGCGGTTTTCTAAATTAATCCTAGATTAAGGGATTATGTTTTTGGTATCTACGGAATACCTAAAAACATTGTATATATTGTATGGGGAATGGTGAAATTCGATATAATGAATATAAGAAAGGTTTTCCCCGGTTGAGGGTTTCCGGTATAAATCTCTGTGTACTATGTGAATGAGCCATTGATTAATTTTTGTTTTGCTTAAGAATCTATATGCATTGCTTTGCATCGCAGGTTTAAAAATTACATGTGGTATTAGAGCTCGTTTTTGGCTTCAGAGGGACGCCTTTGTTGTTGAGGGTTTGGCTCGGTCTTGATAGATCAAGTTTATCTTGGGTTTGTGATAAACCTGGGTTTAGTGGGAGATTTTGCAGTGGAGATTCGAGTATAGAAAGAGGAATGGTGAGCTCATCTAGAATCGAGATAGAGAAGTTCAATGGTAAAAACTTTGAGCTATGGAAGCCAAGATGGAGGACCTACTTGTAGACAAAGAATAATGGATCGTTGTGGATCTTGGTACACAGCCTACTGGTACACCATCTACTAGCACATAGGCTACTGGTACACAACCTACTAGTACACAAACTACTAGTACACCACCTACTGGTATGTCGAAGGAAGATTGTGAGAAGTTGGACAGAAGAGAAAGGAGTACTATTTGACTGTGCCTGGAAGATTCGGTGTTGTTGAATGTCTCAAGAGAATATACAGCCAAGGAACTATGGGATAAGTTGGGGAATTTGTATCAATCAAAGTCCCTGGTGAACAAGTTGTTTCTTTGAAAGAAGTTGTATCATCTTAAGATGGAAGATGGAGATTCTGTGACAGAACATCTAAATGCCTTTAATACTCTGGTAAGTCAACTTGTCTCTGTTAATATTACAATTTCAGAAGAAGATAAGTGTATTACTTTGTTATGTTCTTTTCTAGACTCTTGGGATAATCTGGTTGTAGCAATTGGTAGTACCACTCAATCTACATTGAAGCATGAGGATGTAGTTTCATCATTGTTATCTGAAGACATGAGATGGAAAAACATGGATAGTCATAGCACAAATGCTTTATTTGTAAGAGGTCATACCCAAGACAAGAATCCTAGTAAGCCTTCAGGGGGGAGATCTAAATCTACAGGTATATCTAAGTCTCCAGAAAAATCTTTGAGTAAATGTTGGAAGTGTGGTAAAACATGGCATTATAAGAAAGATTGCAAGTCTAAGAAGGTTGAAAAACCAAAGGGATCTGATAGTACCTCTTCCACAGAGGTGAAAACCTCCACTGAATAAGGAGGTGATGTTTACCTGGAATCTACAGGTACACATGCAGACCGTGATGTATGGTTGATCGACTCAGGTGAGTCATACCATATGACTCCTCACAGGGAGTGGTTCTCTGAATATGAAAAATACGATGGTGGTGATGTATTCCTAGGAGATGACTCGACATCCAAAATCATGGGATGTGGAAGGGTTAAGTTGTTTCTAAAAGATGGAAGGATTAGAACTCTCCCTGGGGTTCTGCACATTCCAAAACTTTCCAAGAGCCTAATATCTATAAGCAAGTTGGATTATGCAGGAGTGGATACTGTATTTGGAAAGAACACTTGCAAGATGGTACGAGGAGCAATGGTGTTGATGAGGGGAGTTCGGTGTGGAAATCTATACAATTTGTTAGGAAGAACTTATACTAATGGGTGTAACAATTCTGTTGTCCTTGATCAGACAAATAAAGAAGACAAGACCGATATCATCCCTGAAAAGAAGACCATGATGTGGCATCAAAGACTGGGGCATATTGGAGAAAAGGGCCTTCGAACACTAAATGGTAAAGTCATGGATGAAGGTATGTCTAATTGCACTCTAGATTTTGATTTCTTTGAACATTGCATATATGGTAAACAAAATCGAGTAAGATTCTCATGTGGTGCTAAAAGAGCAAAGGGGATCTTAGAGTTGATACATAGTGATGTGTTTGGACTTGTGCCTGTTCCGTCACTAGGTAAGTTTCTGTATTATGTTTCATTCATAGATAATTTCTCAAGGAACACATGGAATTATTTTCTTAGAAAGAAATCTGAGGTATTTGATAAATTTAAATAGTTTAAGGCTTTGGTGGAAAATTAGACAGAGAAGAAAATAAAGGTATTGAGAATAGATAATGGTGGAGAATCCTGCAGAAATGAATTCGAAGAATTCTGTAAGAAGTGTGGTATAGCAAGGAAGAATACTACTCCATACACTCCTCAACAGAATGGAGTTGCGGAAAGGATGAACAAGACACTGATGGAAAAAGAAAGGAGCATGCTCAGCGGTGTCGAGTTAGGACAAGAATTTTGGGCAGAGGCAGTGGGTACAACATGTTACATGGTCAATCAATCACCTTCATCAGCGTTGGATGAAAAAAATCCACACGAGGTATGGACCGAAAAGAAACCCTCTCTTCAACATCTTAAAGTGTTTGGTTGTGATGCTTATGTACATGTTCCAAAGGAAAATAAGAGTAAGCTGGATAAAAAAGATGAAACGTGTATCTTTATTGGTTATAAAGATGGTGTGAAAGGTTATAATCTTTGGAACCCAGAAACTAAGAAGACTGTTTACAGTTGGGATGTTTTTTTTAGAGAGGTAAAAGATGTGTCCAAACAAGAATTCCTACCAAGGCAAGACGAACCTGAGAAAATAGAGCTAGAGTTGGATGATGTAAAATCTGAATCATCTGAAGAAGATGAAGCAGAAGAAAAAGAAGAACCTCATACCCCAGTATTGAGGAGATCAGTGAGAGAAAGAAGGCAACCAGAAAGGTATATTCCACCTAATTTCCATTCCAATTTTTCTTTATCTATTACTGATGATGATCCCAGAACTATCAGGGAATCAATGAATTCATAAGATAGTAAACTTTGGAAGAAGGACATGGTTGAAGAAATGGATGCCTTGGATAAGAATGAGGCATGGGATATAGTTGAGTTTCCAGCTGGAAGAAAATATTTTGGTAGCAAATGGTTGTTTATGAAGAAGTTTAATGAAGAAGGAAAAGTGGAGAAATAAAAAGCTCGGTTAGTAGCAAAAGGTTATTCCCAGCTAGAGGGAATTGACTTTGGTGAGATTTTTTCTCCTGATGCTAAGTTAACTTCTATTATATTTATTTTATCTATTGTTGATGCTTTTGATCTTGAAGTGGAATAGATGGATGTGAAGACGACATTCCTACATGGGGATCTGGAAGAAGAAATCTACATGAAGCAGCTAGAAGGATTTGTAGTAAAGGAAAAGAAAAAGTTAGTCTGTAAACTAAAGAAGTCACTATATGGTTTGAAGAAATCACCTAGGATGTGGTACCAAAAGTTTGACACATACATCCTTGGATTGGGATTTGTGAGAAGTAGGGTTGATCATTGTGTATATTCCAAGCAGGTTGGTAATCACTTCATTTATGTAGTGTTGTATGTTGATGACATGTTGTTGGTAGGAAATAACATGGATGTTATCAATGAGGTGAAATCACATCTATCCTCCAAATTTGACATGAAGGATCTCAGTGCCGCTAACTTCATTATGGGAATGGGGATTAAAAGAGATCGTGCAAACGGGAAACTTTGGTTGAATTAGAGAAAATATGTTGAGACGATATTGCAGAGGCTTAATATGCATGGAAGTAAACTGGTCAAGGTTCTTATTCCTATAGGTGTAAAGTTATATGAAGATCAGTGTCCCAAGACACATGAATAAGAAGAGGACATGTCCAATGTTCTGTATGCCAGTACAGTTGGCAGTTTGATGTATGCAATGGTCTGTACTAGACTGGACATTGCACATGTAGTGGGAGTTTTGAGAAGGTATATGTCAAAACCAGGGAAGGAACATTGGACAACAGTAAAGAGGGTCTTCATGTATTTTTGTGGCACTACCAATTATGGATTGTGCGACCAAGGAATACCAAGATTGGACAGAGTGGTGGACATACATGGCTTTGTTGATGCAGACTGGGTTGGAGATCTGGATCGCAGAAGATCTACAAGTGGGTATGTTTTTAAACTATTTGGAGCAATCAGTTGGATGAACAAAAGACAAGTTGTAATAGCACTCTCAACTACATAAGTTGAATACATGGTAGCCACTCATGTAAGAAAGAAAGCAGTATGGTTACATAGATTGTTTTCAGGTATTGGGTTGGTACAAAAAGCAGTGAGATTAAATTGTGACAGTCAGAGTGCAATATTCTTGGAAAAGAACCCAACTTATCATTCAAAGACAAAGAATATTGATGTTCAGTATCACTTTGTGAGAGACATGGTTGAGGAAAAGACAATGTTGTTGGAAAAGGTTGACACTTTGAAGAATGTTGTAGATTTATTGACAAAGTCTATGAGCATAGAAAAGTTCTCCTGGTGTAGAGTAACAATGGGAATTACTGCCCTATATTGTTGACTATATAACCCTATGGACCCCTGGATGCAAAGAAAACAACAAGTGGGAGAATTTTGGGTATATGTTATATTCTTTGCATGTGTGTGTGTGGGTGCGTCAAGTTTGACAACTGTGTCTGACGATCCCTCTGGTAGTGCTTACTGTATCATGTGAGTCAGACGCTTCCTAGGGGGGGATAGGTATGGGCCCCCCTAGTTATGCATAGGGTTCATCAACGAGCAGTAGCCCAGGGCTGACAGGGTTCAGGGCAATGCCCCGAAAATTTTTTTGGGGCGGTTTTTGCTATTTTTAATGGATTTTGCTATTTTTAGCGGTTTTCTAAATTAATCCTGGATTAAGGGATTAGGGTTTTGGTATCTACGAAATACCTAAAAACATTGTATATATTGTATGGTGAATGGTGAAATTCGATATAATGAATATAAGAAAGGTTTTCCCCAGTTGAGGGTTTCCGGT
>ML795004.1:280983-320661 GCA_009831015.1 Picea engelmannii | reverse complement strand
CATACCTTATGTTCTTGTCCCTTCACAAAAAATCCTTCTGGTTGAGACATAGAAAATTATCTTTCAAGTCTCCATTCAAGAAAGTAGTATCCACATCCATTTGATGAATTTTCCATCCATTTTGTGTTGCCAAGGAAAACAGAGTATGGATGGTATCCCATTTTTTTGTAGGAAAAAGTATCATCATAATCAACACCTTATTTCTATGCAAATCCTTTTTCCACAAGCCTTGCTTTGTGCTTGTCAAGTGAACCATTTGATCTGTACTTGTTCTTGAATACCCAATTGCAGTCGATAGGTTTGGTTCCAAATGGAGGGTCCACCAACTTCCATGTCCCATTCTTGATGAGAGCATCATATTCCTTATGCATGGATTCTTTCCATTCATCATAGGAAGTGGCTTCTTTAAAGGAATTTAGTTCAAGTTTAGTAGATAAACTCAACTCACAATCATATGAAAAATCCATGTCATATACATCACTTGAGTTTGAATTATCTACATTACCTCCATCTTGTCTTGAGAAAATTTTGGTTTTTGTCTTTCCAACCTCATCAAGATGAACACTTTCAAGTGTTTTTGTGAGCCATTTTGGCATACCTTTCTAAGATGGTCCAGGTTGATCAGCCAATTGAGATGGTCCTGATTTCTCATCAAGCCTAAGCTTTTCAATCCTCTTGATCACATCATCCAAATGAAAATTAGGTTATGATCAAGTGGTGAAAAATTATTCATGAGGGGAAGATGGTGATTCAAAAAGAGATTCATGATATGTCTTTACACGAGTGAATCTGTCTAGATGATCAAGCTGCCTCTCAACAATTTTGTCTTTCTTGGAGGATTCAAAAAATATTACAGCTCTGGAAAGGATGAATTTCTTTTTTGTCTCATTGTAAATATGATACCCCTTGATGGTATTTGAGTACCCCAAGAAGATGGAATTATGACTCCTTGAATCAAGTTTTATTCTTTACTCCTTAGGAATCAAGGCATAAAAGGTGGAACCAAAGACCCTAAAATGCCTCATCGAAGGAATGTGGCCATACCACATTTCATATGGAGTCTTGGTTTTAAGAGAATGGTATGGACACTTTTTTTTGACATAAGATGCACATAGAACTACATCAATCCAAAACATTAATTTAACATTCTTAAAAAACATCATGGAACGAACCATATCTAGGTGTGTCTTGTTCATTCATTCAACCACATCGTTTTGTTAGGGATTGTATGGGACTTTTGTTTGATGTTTGATCCCATGTTGAAGAAGGTATCTTTCAAATTCATTATATGTATATTCTCTTCCATTATCAGTGCAAAGAGAGTTGATATGAAAATGAACTTCATTTCGAATCCATACACGAAAATTCTTAAAAGTTTCAAAAGATTGTGATTTATTTTTAAGGAAGTACACCCAACACATTCTGGTGTAATCATCAATAAAAGTCATGATATATTTGTTTCTATTTGTGGAAGGAATAGGCATAGGGACAAAAAAATCATAATGAATCAGTTCAAGTTTTCTACATGCTTTGGAAGTAGAATCATGAAAGGGTTGTTTGTTGTGTTTTTACAAGGATACAAGAATCACATTGCTTCAATTTCCTAGGAATGGTAGGCAAACCAGAGACACCATTATTTCTCAACAAACAAATATTTTCTTAATTAATATCATCAAATCTAGCATGCCACAAAGGACTAGATGGAATTATACGAACATCGTGATGAGAGATGCATGCAACATTTTGTGTATGGGCAAATGTCCCTTTTAGCTTCAGTAGTCTTCCATATTCCATTCTGATCATGACAACCATGTTTTTAGAATCCTTCCTTATTTCAACCTTTCCACTGAACATATGAACAAAGTGGCCTTGAAATATGATGTGCACAAAGGAAAACAAGTGCCTTTGTAGCTCAAGAAGATAGAGTACATTGTGCAGAAGAAAATTCAGAAGTCTAGGAAACTTAATCCTAATGGTGTCCATTCCCAAAGTTTTGAGACTTGATCTATTTGCAAAGTACACTATTCCATCCACATCAAGAGGTTGTTTACTACCATCTCATCAATATAGACTATTTTCCCTCCTAAATTAATAGGAAACCAAGGAAGGATCCCTAAACGTTGACTAGCCCTTCTCTTAAAAGCCAATAGATTGTGAGTCACTAGTGCAATATGAGGAGAACCTAAAGCTTTCCAAGAAATGGAGGATAAAATACTAAATGATGCACCTTCATTGACAATAGTCTAAGGAACGTCTCTACCACAAACTTGAACAATGATTTGGAAAGGTATATAGGAAGGGATACGAGGTTCTGACAATGCATCCCAATCTAAAAGAATGGCCTCATTACTCAGAGGGGGTTTTGTTGGGATAGGTGAAGTGACCCCTTGTCGAGAAGAATCCATGGAAACAAGAAATATCTGAGTGATATCCTCACTCTTCCTAGGGGGAGTGGGATCAACCAAGGGTGGTATTGGATTGACCACTTTAACTTCACTCTCCAAGGGGAGAGTTGGACCGATCAAAGGTGAAATCAAATCAATCACTTAATCGACCGTCTTAACTGATGATGGAACCAGATGGATTACAAGATCAAATGGATTGACTAATTATGGAACCATATTGACGAGTTCATCAACCAATGGTGGGTTCGGAGATGGAAGTTTTTGTTGGACATCAACAGTCTTTTCCAACATATATGAAGCCTCATCCATACGAGGGAAGAGGTAACTGTGGTGCATCTCCTTACATAACACACAAGGAAATTTGAATTTACCCTTCTTACTTCCAACAAGATTATCATTAGCTGATGGTTTGTCACTAGTTTGACCTGTAGCGGCTGACGACGCGGGTTGAGAACCCTCAGACCACACTTCTACAACCTTGGGAATACTAGGGAAATCCTTAAGAAGGTGGTCAGCCTTATAAAGCCTGCAAGGGAATTTGGGTGTGTGATGTGTCTTGGTAGACTTATCGACATTATCAACACTCCCAGCATGATGAACAATAGTTGGTTGATTGTTTCCAACATGTCCTACAGTGGTTGGAATTTTTTCCCTTGACTTATTTTTCTTCTTCTTAATCTTCTTTTTCTTCTTCTTCTTATCCACTTGGTTACTAGTTGCAGAGCTTTCACTAGGCGAAGAGGAAGAATAGGAAGAAGACCCTATGGGTGAATAAGGAAGAGGATCGACATGAGGTTGATGGTATTGGGTTGGAGTACTTATGAAAAAAGCACTAGGATCATTTACATTCACTGGAGTGGAAAACAACCAAACTAGTAACTAGATAGTGAGTCCAGGAAGAATCAAAGTAGCGATATAAGGAGGACCAATGTGTCCCACAAAAGGAGAAACAATTGATATCTCAGGAAAATATTTTCCTTCATTGGTAGTTCCAAGAACTGATTCCATAGACATGGACTCAACCCTAAGGGATTTCTAGGGAAAACAAACAACACATGCTAAAAAATATAGGGGGAAAACTAAACAAACAAACCTTTTCACAATAAACGTGCTAGTTGGTGATGAAATCCAATGTCATAGGATCAATATGAAAAAGGGGTTGATATAGAGTGGGTGGATCAATTGCATTGGACACCTACTTAATGGACTTACACCTTGGTGCAAGTTCCCTCATGGTCTATCTTTGGGTTACCCTCCAAGGAGCCTCAGTGAGTTTGACCAACGTCTAACCTAGGTACAAGAAAGACTTACCTTCACTATCACCTTGTGTATGAACCCTAAAGATAAAAGCTACTAAGGTTACCAACTCGCAGTTAGCCTCCGGGAGGGTACAATCAACAGTCATGATCGAACGTATGGGCATGATATCAAGTCTGAAATTATTCTAGAGGACTGAAGACAAGAGGACCGATAAAATCATGAGGACCTCAAACGGATTCGATATTCACGAAGCACCGAGACCTAACGAAACTAGTGACACTTCAAGAAGAACCACCAATATATGATCTTTCCACTATGTTTGGTTAATCCTTAGAGGGGTAATCTTTGTTTCTCTCCTGCACGCGACCTCGTGTTTAACCCCTATGTGAAAGGGGGGTCCCGGCCATGCTTATACGAAAATTGGATTTTCTCTCCCTATCTCAATATTCTATGTTTGTTTATGGCTTTGGAAATTTATTCTCAACACATATTCCAAATCCCTACACTTAAGTTAATGTAGGTTTGCAGAGCCCCAGAAAGAAAATTTTCTAGATAGATTTTAATTAGTGTTTAGATTTTTAGGTTGTTGTTTACTCAAGGTTATGGAAGTGATATTGATGATATTCATGACTTTGACTCCAAAAGAGTGAAACATAATGAGATGGAAATATTTATGTTCGATGAATTCTATCTATGGAAAGGAGAAGAGTCTTTTTCCATTCCCAAATGCATAAACTCGATGCAACTTACTAAATGCAAACTACAAACATGTAACACCCAAAACTTTGAATGCAATCAATTTCTGTTAGTTTGATTATAAATGAAACAAACCTAAATCAATGCAAGTTATTTATAATTCTTTACTTTCAAAGTAAGAAGCCAATGCAGATACAAAGGAATTTGAAGTAAAAAGATCGAACAAGAAATGCACTCAAAATTGATGAGAACTGAGAGATACAAAGTGTGAAATAACTCTCTCAATCAAGAATTCAAAAATTCGACAAGGAAGCACAATGTTAGAATGCCTCTAAGAAGAATCAAAACAATGAAAAAGAGAAAGAGATAATCACTCAACAATCCTTAAAATTGAGCAACAAGAAACAAGTATTCAAGCTAGGTTATGGTAAGAAAAAGAATATCAATCATTCAAAAGAGTGAGATATTCTAAAGAAGATTGAAAAGAAACTCAAGACCAATCAAACCTTTGTAGAATTATTCCAATGAATCAGATAATTGAAGACTTCACGAGACAAAGATCAAACTAGTGAAAAGTAAGGTGAACCAATCTCGCAACTTAGAGGAGGTTTTCAAGCTCCAAAAAGATAACAATGAGTGATAAGTATCAAATCCTCAGGAAAACAAAGTTAAAGACAATCAAGAGTCGTTGGGGAAAAAAAACCAAAAAAAGAGACTGGCGCCCCTTAAACAAGGAGACAGAGCACCATGGTTCCCTCTAGCAGGCTTAGGGGAGCACCAGTCAAGTAAATGGCGCCCTAGTATACACTGCATGGGAGTGCCACTTTCTGGAAAACTCAAAAATGGATTTCAAAGGATAAGACTCAACAGAGACTCATTCAATGGATCTGCAAATTCTTCAATGAGGAAGAGGGAAGGGGAAATAAATCATAAACAAGAATCAAACAAGAAATATCTAATCACAAGCAAAGGATTTAAGATGAAAAAGAGGAAAAACTAATCAAAGTTCGTCCCCAGTGGAGTCACCATTTTTCTATTGTGAGAAATCTCACCCTACAGATAGGATAAGCTCCCCTTTGGACCAAGAATCCTATATATGTTCCAAGGACAAGAGAGAACAAGTGGTTACTACTTTCCCTATATATCTAATTGAATAAATCAAGCAAGTGATAGAAGAAGAATGTAGTGCACCTTGTTGCGATGTTCATCCTCGTTGCTCCAATCTGTAGGCTTGGTCTCCAAGATCCTAAATGCAAATGGGATCTTGAAAAGACTAGAAAAGGTACTCTTCTTCCTACTCTAAATTATTAGACAAATAAGATATATCTATGAAGATTGAAATGAAAATAGATAAGCAAATGTAGAAAACATGAACTTGAAGGGAATAGGCTAAGTTGATATTAATTAGAAAGCCAAAAAGAGGCACTTACAAACCATGTATGATGTTGGAGAACTTCTCCAAGATTTCCTTTTCCAACCCTTGCATGAATATTGACATAAAAAATGCAGATGCTTATCTCAAGCTAAAAGGTTTGATACATGAATTGTTTCCCCCTTCACCTTGGAAATACCTTCAATATATAGGCTTGATAAGCACAACCACCATGAAAAAATGAAGGATATGGCTGAAGATATGGATCCTAAAGGTTGGGATCATATCCTAAGATGAATCAATAGCATAGGGGTCGAACACAACCAACCTCATCTCAAGAGATTTGACACTTAGAAAGAGGTGGAGAATCCCCAATTTCTCTCTAACATGATTGGTGCTCCCCCGTAGTTGAACACAAGGTGCAATCATGTAAAGTGGTGCTCCTATAATATGGAAAGTAGGTTCCATTAAATAAAGTGGCACACCTTTAACATGGAAATGGGGCACCATTCTTCATAAATTCCCAAATTTGGTCGAATTTTCCAAGAAAAAGGTGTGTTTCTATTGTCAAATGATGGGGCTTCTTCTTCCAACATGACATATGGATTGTGAAAATGTTCTCATGGTGTCAAGAAGTTGTGATACTTAGAAAAATGAATGAGACACTTGGTAAGGTGCATATGACACTTGCAACAATGCATGCCACACTTAACAAAGTGCATACATCACTTTGCGACACTTAGGGTGCAAAGCTCAAGTGTGACATTTTGGTGTGTAACAAATGGCTCATAAAGTGTGAGGTTAGAAGAGAAACTGATGGCTGAAACACTTTATAAATTCTTCAATGCAAGGGTGTTGGAGTAAAACTTGGAAAAATTTGCAAACAATCATCAATGAGTATACAAGTATGTTCCATTTCTGAGCCATGCATACCTATGCTCAGAATACAAGATGACACAAAGCATGACCACCGATCAATACACTGTGAATCCATAAGGATACATTATGAAGAACAACAATTGACTTGGCAACATTAACGCGACGAGTACCAAGAACGCAATGTGATGGAAATAAAAGCACTCTTCGATTGGAACAAAAAAGTATATGTAAAAATACATTTGTTCATTTATTTTTTTAATTTTCTCTTAAAAATAATAATAAATAGTTTAATATATTTAGATATTAAACTATTTTTGGGAGGAAGAGAAACAACACTAACCTTTTCTCATACTTTATGTTTGTAATAGATCATGGGTTTAATTAAATCATATGGAAGTCATGCGTCATTGTTCTATTATTAAGAGTCTTCTATTGATGGGATTTATGTGTCTAGAGTTCAAAACTCTTAAGTCATCCCTTTTTTTGTCCATTAATGTAAGATGTATGCAAGTGAAAATGTATGAAGACAAAACATGGTCTAGATTATGACCTCTAAATTAAGTGATACCTAGAAGAAGAGCAACATTTGTCTAACTGTCATGAATATTTTGTTTTAGGAGAAAATTGTTTTTGACGTTATCATCACTGAACTAGTGAGAATTCTTAGAGTAATTTTGTGGAATCGTGAAGATATGTTTCTTAACATGTATACTCAAGTTATAGGAATGCATTTGGATGGGGTATTTGACCTAGCTCTGAATTTTTGGTAAAGACAAGAGGTCATCTTTCTTGGAATTTATTAAAAACATGAAAGAACCACTTTCAAAAGATCATAAATTTGCATAAGGATGTGGAATGCATTAAAGAATACAAAAGTGTTAACCATATAATAAACTACAAGTTCATGACATTTTCTCACTTTAAGAGTGCATATATTGAAGATGGAGTGCATTTTCCAAAGCTATAGAAGACAATTTGGCAATGATGTTTTATGTGCAAATTTTCTTTGATTTGTAACAACATACATGTTTTGGTCAACAACATGAAGTTTGAAAATATGGAAAGGTTAGTTATATTAATATATTTCATTTCGAAGTTCCAATTCATTAATTTGTTGAAATGGTTGATTTTGCATGTAGAATTTGTTTAAATTTCATATATGTTGAGATATATGAATTGAATGAGAAAAAAGTACACGAGAAAGATTGAAACTAACAAAATATTTCGTATTTATAAATACCCAACTTCTCTTACTTATAATTATCCAAAAAAAAATTGGATTACATTGTTAACAATGCTCTCCTTGAAAAAGGTACTCAAAAGTAACTTGTGTCCATTCTCTAGTATCACAATTATTTAGCACATTTACATAAGAATCGCTTTCAAAAGATCAAAAACTTACATAAGAATGATAATTATTTAGCACATTTACATAATAATCGTTTTCAAAAGATCAAAAACTTACATAAGAATGATGTGGAATGCATTAACGAATACAAAAGTGTTAACCATATAATATTCATCTCCATGTTTATTTTAGCATGGACTTTAACATACAACATATAAGCACTAAATGACATATTTGGAAGGAGAGAAATCATGTTAGGGACCTAACCCCTCACATAGGTAGAATAATATATTTTCCATGTAATAAACGTCAACATTACTAAATAAGACCTATATAGTAATGTGAACAATTCTAATGTAAGAAGACTTAATAGAAGCTTTCGCTTCTAAAAGGATCTTCCTCTAGAATGTTCTTTAGAAGATAGAATTAGTATAAATAGGAGTAGAATGCATGAAAATGTCTTATCTTTATAATTATCATAATAGATCTTTTCTCTGTCGAAGGTTTCCCCCTTGAAGAGGAAAACGAACTTGGTTTTCTATCAATAAAGGTATCATTGTTGGTGTTATTATTCTCTATACTTTGTTGTTCATGTTGGGTATGTGTTATATTATTTGCATGAGTAGTAGTGTTTGAGCATTGTGTCGAGCGCGCAGGGGGGATTGAGGGGGGAGAATGCCCCCCGCGCAAGGCTTCAGGGGTAGCGCCCCCGAGAAATTATTTTCTGCCTCGAGAAACGTGTCACATATTTAAGTGGTTTTTTGGCACATGGTTTCTTTGCCGATGGTTTTCTATTTACGATTAAGGAATTAGGGTTGTTGACTAATCCAGGTCATTGGGTTAGGGTTTTGGATGCTGCTAGCTCCTATATGTATATTGTATTGTAAACAATGTATCACAATGAAATATATAGAATATGTTGGTTTTCCCGATTTGGGTTTCTAGGGGAAAAATCTTTGTGTAATGTTTGTATTTGCCATTGTATCTTTTCTGTTCTTTTACTAAATATATATTTGTAGTAAATATTGTACAAGGTTAAAATCACATTTGGTATCAGAGCTTTGTTGGCTTCAGGGGGATGCCTTTGTGGTCAAGGGTTTGGATCGGGACTGTGATAAGCCTTGTTATAGTGGGAGATTTGTGGTATTGATTTTTCAGGTGAAAAGAAATGGCAAGCAATTCGAAGATGGAGATCGAGAAGTTTAATGGGAAAAGTTTTGAGTTGTGGAATATCAATATGGAAAATCTGTTGGTGGACAGAGATCAGTGGATCGCGGTAGATCTAGGTACTGCACCTACAAGAAATTCAATAGATGAATGGAAAAAGTTGGATCGGAAATAAAAGAGCACAATTCGACTGTCTCTCCAATTTAGTATTACTGAATGTGTCAGAGGAAGCTACAACCAAGGATTTATGGAAAAAGTTGGGGAAGTTGTATGAGTCTAAGTCCCTAGTAAATAAACTATTCTTGAGAAATAAGTTGTATAACCTAAGGATGAGAGATGGAGACTTGGTAGCAGAGCATTTGAACGCCTTCAATACTATGGTAAGTGAGTTAGTATTTGTTGAGATTAAAATTTCAGATGAAGATAAATGTATTAGTTTACTGTGTTCTTTACCAGACTCCTGGGGTAGTCTGGTTGTGGCCATAGGTAGTAATACAACTGCCTTGAAGTTTGATGAATTAGTCTCATCTTTGTTTTCGGAGGAGATGAGACAGAAGAATATGGAAGGACAGAGCACATACACATTGTTGGTTTACTATCTCCCTCCTCAGGTTATCTGAGTTATTGACCCAAGGTTCATGTCATTTAGGGTTCCAACAAATCCTCTAAAACTATCGGCCCTCCTGGTAAACCAGAAGGCAACATAGCACCTGGAAGGCGCTGTGCAGTCTCACCCGAGATAGCTTTAAATGGGTGACTGTAAGACTCAGGTGTTTACAACCTAGGATAGAGTAGGGGATAGGGGTTTCTTGATTAAAGCAATGTATCGTGAGCTATAAGGTAAACTACTTATCCCTTGAAGTCACATACGTATATTTCATAGTATAATTCTAGCTGAGTATAAACAGATTCATAATAATGTGCTAACCCATTAACTGCTGAAAGAAAGAAGAGACATGCATACATTCAACATATTACACGAGTATTACCGTGGTTCACCCCTTCCTAGGCTACGTCCATAAAGATTTGGTTCTTGGCTCTTTTATTATGGAAGTTCTGTATTCCTGGCACCACACACTAATCCTTCACAAAGCTGGGTAAGATCTATGTGAGGCGAACTAGATCGCACCAGGCTCCACAACCTATGGTCTAATCCTCAAATCTACCTTCCCTCGTATATTTTTTTCTCAACAGCTTACAAAATCGGTTCATACAGCTAAAAAAATTAAAGAACTACTAACAACTACTAGAAAGCCACCCTATATGATACTTTTATATCTATATTTATACATTTTGGGATTTTCAGCCTTTTACAAAATATTACCAAAACCCTAACCCTTCTTACATTAGGTCTTTCTCCCATACGCGTGTTGTTCCTCCTCCAGCTGTCGCTTTCCTTTATGCACGCCTTCTTGCATGCACGCATGTTGTTATTTTTCCAGTTGTTACTTCAATTTTTTGCACGCTTTCTTTCCCATGATTTTTCTTCTTTCCCCTTCGGCCTAGTGCCAACATGCCCCCAACACTGACATGTGACTTGTCCCAAGTCACCTAATTTATCTATGCTTCCTTGATATCCTCGGTGATTGTCTAGAGATATTCCTACAACTCTGTTGCTTTTGTCAGTGCCTGCACGGTTTTCTCCTTGATGGTGTCGACTATCTAAGCTGCCACTTCCTCGCTTATCAGTCCTGCACATTTTAGTTGAATTTGTGTTTTTTGTGTTCTGGCTTCTTCTTCCTGCGCAAGTAATTCCGCTACCTTTTCCTACAATAGTTCTATTTGAGCCTGACATTCCTGTTTCTGTGTTTGCATAATGATAAGTTCTGTCTGTATCTTCTTCAACTCTTGCGTTCCCTTGACCCCTTCTGCAATTGGTATGCTCTTCTATCGTTGCTTGAATTCTTGGATCATTGCATTGATCCTCTTCTCCTCCTTGCCCCAATGTTGGACCCGTGGATCCTCTTCCAGCCTTGTCCAAAGTTGCGCTGCTTTATCCAGCAAGTCGGCTGTCGTGCTGACCTGTTTTTCTAGCTCCTGCAGCTATATTGTTGCTTCCTGCTTCCTTTTTCTCCTTCACTGCTGGTGGGGTTTTCGGTATAATCTATCCACGGAGAGTCTTGATCTCCTTCTGATACTGATCAATTACCTACGCAATCTGGTCGATCTTTTCTACGGCTGGGAGTTCATTTCCTTGCGCAATAGTTGGAAGTTTCTCAAAAATTTCTTCCACTCTACATTCCAACTCGTTTCTGCGTTCTTTCTCCTCCTTAGTTTCTGATTTTTCCTATGCACAAACTATTTCCAACGCTTCCCACTTCTTTGTTTCTTGTTGTAGTTCGACTAAGTTTTTATGTGCTCGCGATTGTATCTTGTGGTCGACGCTAACCTGTAGTTTGTATAATTCTCTCGATGGCATTCATGTCAAGACCAATTTATGATCCAAATCCTTCAGTGGTGTCTGTCCCCACAATTTCATCCATTAGTAGCATGCTAGGCTTTATGTAGACCTTGGAATGTGCATTCTTATACCTCCACCCTTTCTCTGGTCTGTGTGGTCGATGGCTCTATGCCTCTAGTGCTACTAGTGATCTAGGCTTCCTCAAATTTCTTAAGGAGCTGTCCCATTTTTTTCAGTTCCTTCTGTAGTTTATCCCTATGGTGTGCGACATGATCGAAATATTTTGCGAGGTAGTCTTGGACCATCCTAGAAATCATCTCTCCATCATCCTCCATGATTGTGTAGTCCGGTGGTGGTTGTTGTGCCTTCATTTTCTTATGTTCACTTGCATCCTGTACCACTGGTCTCTTAGTTCCCCCTGGTTCCTGTGTGATGGGGTCTGATGCGGTTTCCTGCGCTCCCTCAATCGGTTACCTCTGTCCATAGGTTGGCTGGGTGGTTTATGTCCTCCCCTTCTGGGTCCCTAGCTTCTTTGAGCCGTCGTCTACTTGAGTCGACTTTGTTTGGCTCGTTCTTCGTTTCTTGGGTACTGGGATTTGTGGAGGCTGTGTTTCCACCTGTGCAGCCCCTCCTTCTGCTGTTTGTCTTGGTACTTCTTTGGGTATGGTTGGAATCCTCCATTCATCAGGCCATTCATTGATGAACATGTCGATATCTCCCTCGGTGACGCAGTAGCACATATGTAGCCATTGTTTATCTAGATCCTGCCTTGGTTGTATCCACATGGCTTGTCGCCTATCCCATAAATTGGTGATGCCCCTGTATTGTGCGAAAGCCTCTGGTGTTATTCTCCATGCTCGGCTGATGGCTTCCTATATCTTCCGTAAGTAAGATTCGAATACGATTCCATTCTCCTTCTTAAGCTTGGCTAGTGGCGCGGATCTCGGGATGCGATATCTTGCTCCTCCTAGCTATGGTGTGGTACAAAAGATGGCGTGTTCTGGTTCTCGCCTTCCCATGAAAGCTATGAGAGTAATCATCCATGAGTAATGAAATTCCGTACCTGCATCCTGCATGTCTTTTCAGTCTACTTGGAACAAGTTGATAGGTATGGCGCCCAGCTCATGGCGGTGCCTTCTGGGCACTGAGATGCAACAACAATGACTTCTGCTGGTACTTCGTCTTTGCGGCATTTTCTTAGCAGTTTGCAGGCTAATATCTTTGCGCCCAATTGTGTCATGACATTGTTGATCTGTTTGATTATAATGCCTCTTGTTCCCCTGTCGGTGCCATATTTCTTCTTCATCTCTTCTGCCAATGTTTTTTCCATGGACTTATCGTCCAAAATTAGCACTGGATCCATATCCCTAGTGGTTAAGCCTGTTATCTATGTGATAAGTTCAACAGTTATGGGGATGGATTTTTCCATCCATACATCCCCTCCATGCATAACTGCTAACAGTTTCTTGATGCATGCCGATGCATATTGGCCTCTGCCAAAGTGTGGTATCTTCAATAATCCTAGAATTCTTGTTCTGTCCAGTCTAGTTTCTCACTGGTGTGGCTGAGTGATGGTTTCTCCGAGTTGGTTCACAACTACTTTCTGCATGAAGTCATGTGGTGCAAGCTTTGGATATTTGGTTTCATCTGCTATGTCATGGTCAGAATACTTGAGATTCCCGACGTGACCCAATAGTTGTGGGTCCACCTGTACTCCCTCTGGTATGCGAGGTAGCACAATATCTGCAGTTGGTTTCTTTCGAGGTGAGCTCGGTATCTGAACTCGGTCCTCCTGTTGTGTTGGCTGGCTCGAAGTTTCAGCAACTCCTAGTTGTTCCCCTGTCATCCACTCTGGCCACGCCCAGATAGTTCCAGCAGTCTACTCGACTGGGTGACCTAATTCGGGTGCTTGTGTTTTGTTTGGTTGCTCCTCTGCTCCCAGATGTTGTGTCGTTTCGTTCACTTCCACGGTTGATTCAATATGTTCTGGTGGTATTTCCTAGTGGGTTTCTTCTTCTTTGTTCTAAGGCTCGTGCACCACTGTTGGTGTATCCTGTTCCATGGCCTCTTTTTGGGGTTGCAGAATCTCCTCTATTATGGGTATGGATTCTACTGGGATTTCCTCTGGTGATGGGATTTCATCAATATCGATGATCTCTGGTGGCTGCTGCTCATTTTCTTCCAGTGGTCCTCATGACCTAGTCTGAACCCTGGTTGATTTGGCTGTCTGGCCTGGTTCTGTGATCTTCGGTGGTGCCATAATGGTGTCTGTCGAACGTTTGCTGAGTTTGAATGGCTTCGGTGAGATTTGTGGTTTCACTCTGTTTGTTCTAGCTACTGTTGCTCTTTTTTTGTTCTCCTTCTGCGAATAGACTAACTTCTTTTGTGATCATGTGTTGTATGGGCTCATCATGAATCTTGTCGAAGACGCTTCCTCCATCATGCGATTAATGCACCATAGCTGTGGGTTCAATGCATCCGTGACAGTTTCATACTTTCCATTACGCCTACTCTGTTGTCTCCAGTTGGCATGTTTAATGTGAAATCCCATCCGTCCTTGCCTTGCTTTAACTCTGCCTCATGCTGTCCTGTCAGCCTGCTTTTGGCGACTTTCCTTTTCTCGCTTATTTCCTTTTTTGATATGGTTGTTATTGTTTGCCTCATTTTTTTTTTTTACTATGAGATGGGTGGTCGACTGTCCTTGTACAGCTTCAACCGGCTCCCATTGATCATTCCTCTGAGGTCTGTGCCTGCTAGATCTCTTAACTATACAACTCCTTTGTCCGTGACAAATTTTACCTCGTATGGTCCTAGCCAATGCATTCTGAGCTTTCCTGGGTGCTGCAACGATTTACTGTCATAGAGAAATACTAGATCTCCTTCCTTGAACGTCTTCCTCTTGATGTGATGATCATGCCAAGATTTGTCTCTGGCTTTCTGTACTTGTTGGTGGAATCCTGCCAAGATTTGGTCTTCCTCCATCGACAATAACTGATCCAATCTTTCCTATATTATGCCTCGTTCTATCATTTGTGTAATAGCTGCTACATGTAGACTGGGTATTCAGAATTATAAGGGCACTACTGCTTCTTGACCATAGACTAGTTTAAATGGTGTGCGGCCAGTCATCATTTTGCATGTGGTTCTATACACCCATAGTACTGTTGGTACCTTGAGATCCCAATCGTCCTTGTTGACGTTACATATCTTTGTCAATGCGTTCTCTAGAACTTTGTTGAAGGCTTATACCATGCCATTTTCCTGTGGATGATACGGTGTGATTTTTTGGTGATGAACTTCGAACTCTTCGAGCATCTCTCATATGGTGTTGTTTATGAAGTGCATTCCTTGGTTGCTCATCAAAATTCTTGGGCACCCAAATCTAGTAATTACCTGTTCAAACAGAAAATGTGTAGCTGTCTCTACGCTGCAATCTTTTATTGGTGCGGCTTCTGCCCATATTGTTAGGTATTTCGTCATGGTGATAATATATCTCGCCCCTTTTCTTTTGGCTGGTGGGTTAATGGGTCCCACAAAGTCTATCACCCATTTGTCGAATGCCTGAAATGTCACTTGCGGTCGTAGTGGCATCTCGTCCCTTCTGTTGGGTTTGCCTACCCTATGACAGACATCACATTGCTGACAATATTCTTTCGAGTCTCTGTGGATTGTTGGCCACCATAATCCTGCATGTAGTACCTTCTGCACGGTAGATTTTCCTACATAATTCCCTCCTACTATTCCCTCGTGGGCTTCTGCTAAAATTCTTGTTCATTTGTGGTCTAGTACGTATCTTCGTAAGATGCTATCTGCGCCCATCTTGTATAGATGTCTTGCGATTAATTGATATTTGGCTGCGTGGACTACCAGGTTCTTCTTCTGTGCAGTGGTATATTCTTGTTGCGTATTACCTGTGCTCAAGTACTAGATGATCTCTACGAAGTAATCGTCGGCAATATGTACTGAGAATAGATGTGCATATGGAAATTTGTGTTCTAAATTTGTTGGTTCCTCTCCATTTGTGACCCTCGATAGATGGTCAGGTCTTGCATTTAGATTTCCTAGTTTAACTATTACCTCATGGTCGAATTCTTGAAATAGCAATAACCATCGACAGATTCTCCCCCCCAACACTAGCTTGCTGACTAGGTATTTCAGGGATGAGTGATCTGTAAACATCTTAAAGTATTTTCCCAATAGGTAATGTATGTATTTTTGTAGTGCATAAACCATAGATAGGCCTTCTCTTTCTATCATGTTATAATTTTGTTCTAAGTCTAATAATTTTCTGCCTGAGAACGCTGTTGGGTGATCCAAGTCTCATGCTCCTGGTTGCGCTAAGATAGCTCCAAGTGCTATCGCTGATGCATCTACATGTACATGGAATGTCTTATCCCAATATGGAAATACCAATATTGGTGTAGTGACCATCTTTTCCTTTAGGGTATCCAGACCGTGTTGGCACTCGTCATTCCATTGATACTTTGTATCCTTCCTTAAAAGTTTTTCCATTGGCGTTGTAATCTTCTCGTAGCCTTTGATGAATTTTCTATAATGTCCCATATGTCCTAGCGTTGCTCTTGGTTGGCGGACTATTTTTGGTGTTGGTAGGTTAGCAATGACTGTGATTTTGGTCGGATCCATTAGAAAACCCTATTTGCATACTATGTGTCCCAATAGTATCCCAAATGGTGTTCCAAATATGCATTTCTTGATATTCAGTGATATCTGGCATTGTTTGCATTGTTCTAACATCAGTCGTAAAACTTCCACATGGTTTTTTAGTAAGCTATACACTGTCCAATCATCCAGGTATACTTTGAGGAATTGATGGATGAATTCCTTAAATGTTGCGATGACCACTATAGAAAATATCACAGGTGCATTCTTCAGTCTGAATGGCATGACTGTATATTGATAAGATCCCCATTCTATTGTGAACGTGGTCTTGTGTCTATCCTCTTATGCTATCTTAATCTGATGATATCTTGAGAATCCATTGGTGAATGAGTAGGCTTCATGGCCTCCTATGTTCTCGAGTACTTCGTCTGTGAATGGTGTGGGGAATGGGTCATGTAGGCATGCATCGTTCAATTTCCTCAAGTCGATGCATATCCGGATCCCTCTTTCCTATTTCTTGTCCTATACTACCATCGGTCTTATCCATTCTGATTCTTCAACTGGTTCGATGATGCCGGCCTCGAGCATCCTGTCGATCTCGTCTTTAACTTTCTGTTTATATATGGGGTTCAATCTATATTGTCGTTTTTTAATGGGTCTCACATCAGGCAGAGTGGTATCTTCATTTCTCCTAATTCTCCGTCTATGCCTTTCATTTCTGTAAAGTTTGTGGGGAAAAGGTCGATGTATTCGCACAACAATTCTGTGATACTTTCTAGTGTTTGTTTGTCCCAGTAATCTCCAATGCTGACTATTTTGGGCTACTTGGCAGTCCCTATGTTAACCTTATTTATCTTGATTAGTGCAGAGATGACCTCTGACTCTAAGGGTGGTCCTTCCACATCTCTCTTGCCTTCGACTTCTTCGATCTGAATATCGCGCGGATCATCTTCATCCGTTGCTTCCTCCTGTACGTGGTATCATGACAATAGATCCTTGACTGTCTACTTATTTTGTTGTTGTGCCTCTGTGATAGCTTCTACTTCTGGTTCTCCAATGGATATAATGTTTCTAATCCATTTTAGAGCCACATCTATGTTTGGGTTCTCATGCTCGAATGAGAAAGTGACTATAAAGTTCTGTTGGAGTGTCTCCCATGTCTTGGTTTCTTTACGTATTTCCTGGTCCGTATACCAATTCGATGGTATGCCCTCTTATGTATGGATGAAGTGGTGAGAAAATCCTCCGGTGGCATCATTTTCGATAGTGTTTTACACTCCTCCAAGTGTTCTGATGGTGTGCCTAGTCCGTCATATTTCTGTTGTTTGTTACCTATCTGTTCTGCATCGAACCTTATGCACAGTAATCACTTACATTGGTACCAATCTGTGATAGTTTCTTTGTTTGCACCCCACCATCTTACAGGTGTAGCCTTTAGTGCTAAATCCAGTGCTATCAATCTATGGTTTTCTAATACTTCATCTTCATATTGTGTCAAGAAAGTTTCCAAATCATTTAGCCTGTGAAAATTGGGTGGTTCTCTGATTTCTGTGCCAATCCACCTTATTGCGCGGTCTATTCTGGCACACATTCTTGTGGATAATTCATGTAGTCTTTGCTACTAGTTTTCTAACCCGATGTATGAGTCTGTTGTACATGAATTAATGCTCTGCCAACTGAGTACCCCATCTGCAGTTGGGTTTATATAGTTCGTATCGCGCACAATTGTTCTGTACAATTGGTCGATCTCTTCTAAATCCAGACAAGTGGGTTCTACGAACCTCTCACTTTATGATGGGTTGAGTGGGGCTATGACCTTGTAGTCCCCTGACTCAAATGTCATTTTTCTAGTTTTTAAGTTAATTATGGCTTGGTTGTTGAATGCCCAATCTAGACCGAGGAGCGTCGGGTAAGGTGTTGTGCCATCTACCATTTCGATGACTTCAAAGTTTGCCTTAGTAAGCACACCATCCAGATCTACTGTCACTCCTTTCAGTCTACCTATTGGTAGGACTCTATGTTGATTTTCTAGCTTTAATTGAACAATTCAGTATCCCAATGTAGGTTCTCCCATGCATTTCCATGTGGCTTTTGGTAGTACATTCTCTTCGGATCCTAGATCTAGTATAACATCTCCATATTGAAATCCCCATTGTTAGCATTTGGACTAAATTCCATACTTGTTCTTATTCTTGTATGTAGGTGATTGACAGTTTTCACTTTTGGCTTCTGTTCTGTCTCGCTGCTACATTTTTCTAGGATGTTTTGCAATATTTTAACAGATGAAGGATCACTTAAAATTTTGATGCATGATTGCAAAAAGTCTTTGATAGTACTTACTTGTTCCTTGGGTTGTATTCTATTGGTATTGTCCAGTGATGGTGACATTTCATATCCCATAGCTTCCTTGCTCTGTTGTGCAATCCATGCAACGTTCTCCTTCTGGAATTCTTGTCGAGATTCTGTAAAGATCTCCTTCTCCTTATGTGTGTCAAAGTACTTCTTGGTGTCAGTGTTCTTCTTTACTCATTGGTTCTCCTATTTTCGTTCCTCCTCGAGTGACTATGTTGATGTTCCGTCCATCATCCCTTGATTCAACTGAAATCCACTTAACATTCTGGTTATTTTGATTCCTTTTTTCCTGGATATTTACAAGTAATGTCAGACATTCCTCCGTATTGTGGTCCGATGCATGACAATACATACAAGTCACTGGTGGTAGTGGGCACTCCCATGCATAATGTCCTGGTTGTTGGCAATTGTGACATGTGACTGGTCCTCTACGGTGTTCGAAACCTCCTCTGGCTCGTCCTGCTCCTCTATAAGTTGCGTGATCACCTCGCGGTGCATTATACTATTGTGCCTGATTATACTACATGGTATTGTATTGGGGCTGTGTCAGGTTGTACTGTGGATGTGCGTTATTGTATGGTTGCGACGTAGTATTATACTGCTACTACGCGGTGTTGTATGGGGTTGGGACTTGAGTGAACTGTGGTACTGCTTGCCCTGTCATCATTTCTGCCTGTACCCTGTATGCGTCTGATGTTCTTTCCCGCATTAGCTCCATAGTTCTGCAATCTTTGTCATCATGGCCGACTGACTTGCAAAAGGTGCAATATGAGTTCTTTGGGACTGTTTGGTATTCTTGCATCATCGTGCAGTGGTAAGGGTCGTGACCCAATTTCTTGCATATTTCACACCATAATCCTCCCTGTGGTAGTGGGTTTGGCATCCCTGTCGCCATATACTATGTGAATGTTGGGCATTCATTCTTATGGTGTCCTTCCGTCTTGCAGGTAGTGCACCAAACTTCTTCTCGTTTGTCCTTGTTCTTATTCTAGTTTAGCTAAATGTTAAGTTCTTTAGATCCTCTTTCAGTTCTTCGATAGCTAGGTATGTATGCTGGTACTGATTCTCTTCCAATTGCAAGCTTGCCTACAGAGCCTCTGCCCGTGTCTGAAACTTCTATTGTCGTAATGGATATTTTAAGTGTGGGATTAGTGAGTTGACAAACAGGTGCCGATGTTGCATATTGGTCGTAAGGTATTTTAACTTTCCTTTTAATCACTTAAATCTTTGATCAATCTCCTATACCGATTCTCTTGGTTTCTATCTTATTTCAATCATCTCATTCATATATTGATCCTCTGAGCTCGGCTTCTGGAACTCATTTATCAATAGTTTCTTAATTTCGTCTAGTGTCTGTGTCATTCTGGGAACATTGTTCATGTCTAGACTCATGTACCAGTCTAGTGCTCAGTCTCTTAGCGTGATTGCTAGCTACGCGAGTTTGGTGTCTTCATCAGTGATCTGCTTTGCTTCCCAGATCTTTGCGTAAATGAACATATGCTTCTCAGGGTCTTCTGTTGCTTCTCCTCAAAACTTTGGTAATCTGATAGTAGGATCGTGTCCTTCCATTCCAAATAATGAGATACTCCCTCCTCCGTGTGATGTAGATACTTGACTAAGTTTGCCTGAACTGGCTCCTTCAGTTGTTTCTCTTTGTGTATATTTACTTCCTGTTTTCGGACTTCCTCCAAACTTTGGTTGTCTAAAAAGTGGTGTTCTCTTTGGTGTATTGGTCGCAAATGGGTTTATGGGTTCCACACTGAAATTAATCTGAAAGGGATGGCTGCCTTCTCCTCATGTTCTTGGGCCTCTTGTTTTCCTCTCGTACGTGGCACGCACAATTTCCTCAATCTACTCCACATCTCAGATATCCTATACCTCTTCCTCATTGCTTTCCAAGCCCTCCCTCTCAGCTATGACTCTCTTCTTGGTATTCACCTTATATTGGTAGGGTGCTTCGCTACGTGTCATTCCTGATGATGCCAAGATCCACCGAAGCTGGTCGTCATCCATCAAGATTGGGTCCAAGGGTTCCTCCTCTTTCTTCTCTTTATCCTTCCCTCCTTCAATTTCTCCTCTCTCTGTCAGTGCTTCCCCCCTTCCCCCATGCACGCAAGGAAGTCTAGATGTCTGATTCCATTGTCATTACACCTTTGTTATATAGCAATATCTTGATAGAAGTTTACAGTGATCAAATGTACCTTCCTCTAGGTACTCGTAGGAACTCTTTCTCGGCTACGCTGTATGAATTTGTTGTGTCTACCGTAAATTATGTGATAAATCCTGCTACAATACTGTCAAGCCAAAAGTTGAATGCGCGGGTGAATTTGTTGTTCACCTGCTACAACTTCTGTATATGTACTAGAGTCCAATCTAGTTGTCAAATCCGGTTGGTCATGTGGTTATCATTTAACCTTAATATCCACTCCTGTAGTAGATGTAGAAGATCATAGAAAAAGACTTCGTGTAAATCAGTAAATACGTATTTATCCAGGTATTTATGCGGTGTGATCCTGGGGTTTCTATTGTCTTTCTGTGCAAACTCTAGCTCTTTAGTTTTCAACTAGCCTTGATTTCTTCTCTCATGGGGTTCCAAGGTCTCAACATTCCCTTCTAACGGCTCATTGCCCTTTTGTTCCGCTCCTTCGGTTCTTATTGGTTCTATCTCATCTACTCAGTCCTCTCTTGTTCCTCTTAACACGATAATGAATACATTTGTTGGTTTAATATCTCCCTCCTCGGGCTATCTCAGTTATTGACCCAGGGTTCATGTCATTCGAGGTTCCAACAAAGCCTCTAAAACTATCGGCCCTCCTGGTAAACCAGAAGGCAACACAACACCTGAAAGGCATTGTGCAGTCTCACCCAAGATAGATTTAAATGGGTGACTGTAAGACTCAGGTGTTTACAGCCTAGGAAAAAGCAAGGGATAGGGGTTTCTTGATTAAAGCCAGGTATCGTGAGCTGTAAGGTAAACTACTTATCCCTTAAAGTCAGATACGTATATTTCATAGTCTAATTCCAGCAGAGTATAAATAGATTCATAATAATGTGCTAGCTCATTCATCAATCTTAACCATTAATTGCTGAAAGAAAGAAGAGACATGCGTACATTCAACATATTACATGAGTATTACCATGGTTCACCCCCTGCTGGGCTACGCCCACAAATATTTGGCTCTTGGCTCTTTTATTATGGCAGTTCTATATTCCTGGTGCCACATGCTTACAATCCTTCACAAAACTGGGTAAGATCTATGTGAGGTGAACTAGATCGCACCAGGCTCCAAAGCCTGTGGTCTAATCCTTAGATCTACCTTCCATCGTATCTTCTTTGCTCAACAACTTACAAAAATGGTTCATACAACTAAAAACACTAAAGAACTACTAACAACTACTAGCAAGCCACTCTATATGATACTTTTGTATCTATATTTATACATTTCGGGCTCTTTAGCCTTTTACAAAATATTACCAAAACCATAAGCCTTCTTACATTAGGTCTTTCTCCCATACACGTGTTGTTCCTCCTCTAGTTGTCACTTTCCTTTGTGCACGCTTTCTTGCATGCGCGCGTGTTGTTCTTTTGCCAGTTGTTACCTTAGTTTTCTGCATGCTTTCTTTCCCACGATTGTTCTTCTTTCCCCTTCAGCCTGGTGCCAACACGCATTATTTGTAAGAGGACATTCTCAGGAAAGAAATAGATCTAATTTATCAAGTGGGAGATTTAATTCTAAGGGTAGATCTAAATCTCCCAGAAATTTTGTAAAGGTATGTTGGAGATGTGGAAAATAAGGGCACTACAAGAAGCAGTGTAGATCCAAAGTTGAGAAAAATAAGGGATCTGAAGAATCTCCTTCTACAGAAGAAAAGACCTCCAAGGAAGAAGGAGGGGATGTGTACTTGGATTCTCCAAACACACATGCAGATCATGAGTCATGGTTGGTTGACTCTGGTGCATCCTTTCATATGACTCCCCATAGGGAGTGGTTCTGCGAATATGAAAGGCATGATGTAGGTAATGTTTACTTAGGTGATGATTCGACAACCAGAATCATAGTGATGCAGGCGAGGGTGTTCCTACACCTTAGACTCACCTGCTCACAGGATCGCTCTGTTCCTCTCCCTTCGAGCTGAAGTGGCTCCTTATATTCTTTGCTGGAATCGCTGCTGTGAAAATCCCAGTCCACAGGTCCTTCTCATTCACCCGCACGGCCTCTGCAACTAACCGTGGGTATCCCCGAGTCACTATCGAGGTTCGGGGTTTTGCCCTTCCTGTTGTCGAGAGTCACTGTACTCTCCAACTCCCGATATCCGATGAGCTCCTTTGCTGGACTTAGCCCCTCTAGCTATGCCCTGTGGTCCATACGACCATTCTCCATGAGACCACAGCCTCACCTTCCTGTCGGAATTTCAAGCATCAAAAACCCGATGCGCCTTAGGCACTAGCCCCTCCGACCTATACGACGGTCCATGGGGCCTCTACCCGTGACCATAGTCAAACCTCCCATTGGGGTTTCGGGGTTCACGGATTCAAAATGCGATGTTCCATGTCCACGGATTTCCCGATATGCCGATCCCCGATATGCCTCCCGATCACTGACAGCTGGCCTCCACTAACCCCCTATTGTGGCCCACACGCCTTATCGGGAAATCGCGTTTCGCGATTCCACAATGCATGAAATTTTCGCTCCCAGGATCTCCGATATACCGATTCCCGATTGACTCCAAACACTGAGGGGTTGACATCCCTGTCGGCTCTCCTTGACGGTGCTCGATTGCTGCCATGTGTCCCTTCAAAGGACGATCTCAATTACGTCGAGATTTCGAGACTTCTCCTGTATCGTTTCTCTTGTCCTCGGGAACTCCGATTTCCCGATGTGTCAAACGCCGATGGCGCTTGATCTCTGACACCTATCCCTCCGATGGACGGTCTAGATCTTATCGCTGTTTCAAGGATTTCGAGACCCCGGTTCTCATGACCTCGAGAACTCCGATTTCTCGATGGCCAATATCCCGACTGCTATCCCTCGTGCAGCTTCTGCCAATCCAACGGCTGACAGGACTTCCCCTTCTGATCTGACGGCTCAGATATGCTCTTCTGTGCGCTCCTCCTCCTGAGGCTAAACCGTGCGCTACTTCTCCCGATCAAATGGATGACGGGATTTCTCTCACGGGATCCGACGACTGTCGGTCCTCCTCTTTCTATGGGCTCCTTCTGAGCTCCTCCTAGACGTGGAAATCCAATGGTCCAGATCTATTTTATCCGCCTGATCCGACGACTCCTGTTTCTCCCTCTTGAGCGTCTAAGCTTTCTTCCCAGACTTGGAAGAATTCTATGCTCCCAAAGACTTCGACCTTTGCTTCCTTTCTGCCCTGCGAACCCCTCGACTTGAGTCTCTCCTGTGCGTATGAAAACACTATCCTTCCATAGCTTCTGCCCTTTGAATCCTCACGGGATTCTTTGGCTCCTGCACTCCTACAGAGTCTTCGCGCTCAAAGCGCTATCTGTCTTGAGCTTCCACGAACACTCAGACCCCTTAGGGGATTTGATCCTTCTTCTCCCTCAGATGGAGAATATAAACGCCTTCCTGGCTTTCTCCTCAAGAAACCTCCTTGTTGAGTCTTTCTGGTTATTTAGCAACCCAATACAGGTCCCTCAGTGGACTCTGCTTTCTGCTTTAGAACTCCAAGAGTTCTTTCCTCCTGTGCCTGCCTGCACACTTACTCAACGCCCTCCTGGCGGAGTCTCTTTCCTCAGAACGCTCAACAGTCCTGGGTTTCTTCCACGCAACCTATGCACTCGCTCGATGCCCTTCTGGTAGAGCTTCTCAGAATCCTCAGCGATTCTAGTCTTCCTCAAACTCTCAACGAATTTCTTCCCCAATGCAACCTGTGCGTATGCTCAATGCCCACTTGGCAGAGCTCTACAGAATCCTCAGTGATTCTGTCTGCAATTGTGTCTCAACCACACAGCCTTGTCTCCTGAGGTGTTCAAAAACCTCACAGGTCTTCCTCTCCTGAGTTAATGACTTCAGTCTGTGCCTCAGCACGTCTCTGTCTGACTCCTCATGAGTTCAGAAGTGCAACCTCTGTGCACGGCCATCAGAACCTCAATGTTCTGTCACACCCTCCTAGTGTGAAGCCTCAAAGACCTTCAACCTGAAATCAAACAAACCCCTGCAGAATTCACCCATATAACATATACATTCACAGCATAAACAAGGAACACACACCGACATGCATATATGACAAAATAATGCAGGAAAGACTGCTCTGTATTAATAATGGCAAATGCCTGTATATTTTACAAGGTGTTTCTCAGCTCTCTCTTTGGCTCTTCTCTTCTACTCTACATGCATACTTGACTAACTCAAAATGAGATCTCAAAATCTCTTTTACCTGAGGGGCTCATCGAGCACTTCCCTCCAGGATTTACCTACTCTATTAAATTTATAATCAATGGCTGTCTAGTCTGCTATCTAGAACTAGATCTCAGCTGATCTACAATAAATGCCTATTTTATCTACAGCCTGCGCAAAGGCACGGCTTCTATGGCTCACCAGCCTAAGACATTTAATTTACATTCAATTCAAATTTGGATGAGGCTGCGCCTCCCTTCAACCTTCAAATACGTGCGCGCTGACGTGGCTGGCTGGTGGCTGCGTGGAGAGATGCTCCTGCATCATACTCCATAGCTACAAAAATCATGAGCTCCTGCTCTTGAGATTCCCCTGAAGCTATTGGAATCCTCCTGGGTCCCAAACAAGTCTTTGGAGCTTCCCATCTGCTCCATTCTGCTGCTACTTCCGCTGCGCTGCTGCTGCTTTCCTTCTGCCCAGCTGCCCCTTGCTGGTAGTGCCTGCTGGCTTCAACATCAGCTCTCTGATTTCCCTGATCACCTCATCTAGTTGCTCCAGTGGCTAGTTCTGTTGTTGCAGTCTCCTCAGCTGCAAAAATTTTTGGCCATTGGGAAGATCATCACGATCTCCCACACCTTCATCTGTTTCCAACTTCATCTATTGGATGTGCACGCCCTGCACTTTTACCCTTTCCTCTAGGGCTTCAATTTGATCCCACAGATCAAAAAAACATGTGATGTCTGCCTCTTTATCCTCTGGTTTTGCAACCTCCCATGTTGCAGTCTTTTCAGTTGCAATGCTGAATATGTCCAGCCATTCCTCGGAATGCTCGTTTCCTCCTTCTGTTTCTTTTGCTATCAGCTCAAATGCTACAGTGCTCTCAGCTCGCTGGCTAGAGTCAGTGAGACATTCCACTGAATACTCATCTTCTTCTTTGAAAGTCATCATCAACTGTGACTGTTCCCCTACTGTTGCTGCATTTTCAACAGAATTTTTTGCCTCCTCCTGGGCAGATGGTAGGAATAATTGTATTCCCCCAATCATCAAGATATCACCCTGATGTTCTTTTACCTATGTCAGCTGCACCTGCTGATCTAAGTTCACCTCTGAATTTATGAGACTATCAGACAGTCTCATCTGCTCTATCAGCTCCTCTGGCTAATCCAAATTCATCTGTCCATCCCTGCCCACCTGGAAATATGGGATGCTTCCGCTGTTGCTCCCCTGGTAGAGCAGGAGATCAACCGATCCCATCTTCATCAGCACCCTCTGCTGAATTGAATTCTCCATGAGACCTTTAGATGGTCTCAATTGTTCATCTCTGCCCTCCTGGAAGCTTAACACGCTTCCGCTGCCCTCCTGGCAGTCTTCGAGATCTTCATCTGATCTCCTTTCATTGCCCAGCTGGTAATGCAAAGTTTCCTGGCTGTCCTCACGACAGTCTTTGAGATCCTCAGCCGATCTCAACTCATTGTCCTCTTGGCAATCTGGAATTTCTTCTGCTCTGCTCTCCTGGCAGTTTTTGAGATCATCAGACGATCCCAATTCATCCTCTTCATCATCATCGAGACCTTTCCCAGTCTCCAGTCCACATACCTGAACCAATTCTTCATCCTGCCGCATCCGCAGTTCTAGCTTCTCTATCTCTGCTCGTATATCAGCAAGCTCTCTATTCATCTTTGCAAGCTTTTCTGCCTTGCTTTTCTTCCTACGGCCTTAAGTAGCCATAGCGCTGTCTCTATTTGCCTTCCTGGAAAATCTACTGCTATCGCCTCGCACTAAGAGTTCCACCAGTCTCATCCTTACAGTCTCCCTGACTGTCTTCTCGACTGCTTCCTACCTGCAAACAATCGCCTACAGAGTCTTCAGTAACTCTGTCTTCTTCCACTCCTTTGTCTGCAAAAATACAAATAGACTCCCCCTCTGATACCACTTAATGTGTATCAGGGTACTTTCTTCTCCTCTACCTCTTCCTGCCTGAAATATACAAGCAATAATTTCTAGCTCTGATACCACTTGATGCAGGCGAGGGTGTTCCTACACCTCAGACTCACCCACTCACAGGATTTCTTTGTTCCTCTCCCTTCGAGCTGAAGTGGCTCCTTAGATTCCCTGCTAGAATCGCTGCTGTGAAAATCCCAGTCCACAGGTCCTTCTCATTCACCCGCATAGCCTCTGCAACTAACCGTGGGTATCCCCGAGTCACTGTCGGGGTTCGGGGTTTTTCCCTTCCTGTTGTCGAGAGTCACTGTACTCTCCAACTCCCGATCTACGATGAGCTCCTTTGCCAGCCTTAGCCCCTCTGGCTATGCCCTGTGGTCCATATGACCATTCTCCATGAGACCACAGCCTCACCTTCCTATCGAAGTTTCAAGCATCAAAAACTCGATGCGCCTTAGGCACTAGCCCCTCTAACCTATACGACGGTCCATGGGGCCTCTACCCGTGACCATAGTCAAACCTCCCGTCAGGGTTTCGGGGTTCATGGATTCAAAATGCGACATTCCACATCCGTGGATTTCCCGATATGCCGATCCCCGATATGCCTCCCGATCACTGATAGCTGGCCTCCACTAACCCCCTGCTGTGGCCCACACGCCTTATCGGGAAATCACGTTTCGTGATTCCGCAATGCACGAAACTCTCGCTCCCCGGATCTCTGATATCCCGATTCCCGATTGACTCCAAACATCGAGGGGTTGACTTCCCTGTCGGCTCTCCTTGACGGTGCTCAATCGCTGCCACACGTCCCTTCAACGGACGATCCCGATTACGTCGGGATTTTGAGACTTCTCCTATCCCATTTCTCTTGTCCTCGGGAACTCTGATTTCCCGATGTGTCAAACACCGATGGTGCTTGATCTCTGACACTTGTCCCTCCGATGGACAGTCTAGATCTTATCGTTGTTTCGAGGTTTTCGAGACCCCAGTTCTCATGACCTAGAGAACTCCGATTTCCTGATGGCCAAGATCCCGACTTCTATCCCTCGTGCAGCTTCTGCCAATCCAACGGCTGATGGGACTTCCCCTTCTGATCTGACGGCTCAGATCTGCTCTTCTGTGTGCTCCTCCTCCTAAGGCTAAACCATGCACTACTTCTCCCGATCAAATGGATGACGAGATTTCTCTCACGGGATCAGATGACTGCTGGTCCTCCTCTTTCTATGGGCTCCTTTTGAGCTCCTCCTGAACGTGGAAATCCAACGGTCCAGATCTATTTTATCTGCCTGATCTGACGGTTTCTGTTGCTCCCTCTTGAGCGTCTAAGATTTCTTCCCAGACTTGGAAGAATTCTACACTCCCAAAGACTTCGACCTTTGCTTCCTTTCTGCCCTGCGAACCCCTCGACTTGAGTCTCGCCTGTGCGTATGAAAATGCTATCCTTCCAGAGCTTCTGCCCTTTGAATCCTTACAGGATTCTTTGGCTCCTGCACTCCTGTAGAGTCTTCGCGTGCAAAGCGCTATCTATCCTGAGCTTCCACGAACACTCAGATGGAGAATACATTCATAGCTATCCTTGGGGGATTTGATCCTTCTTCTCCCTCAGATGGAGAATACATTCACAGCATAAACAAGGAACACACACCGACATGCATATATGACAGAATAATGCAGGAAAGACTGCTCTATATTAATAATGGAAAATGCCTGTATATTTTACAAGGTGTTTCTGAGCTCTCTCTCTGGCTCTTCTCTTCTACTCTACATGCATACTTGACTAACTCAAAATGAGATCTCAAAATATCTTTTACCTGAGGGGCTTCATCAAGCGCTTCCCTCCAGGATTTACCTACTCTATTAAATTTACAATCAATGGCTGTCTAGTCTGCTATCCAGAACTAGATCTCAGCCGATCTACAATAAATGCCTATTTTATATATAGCCTGCATAAAGGCACGACTTCTATGGCTCACCAGCCTAAGACATTTAATTTACATTCAATTCAAATTTGGATGAGGCTGCGCCTCCCTTCAACCTTCGAATGCGTGCGCGCTGATGTGGCTGGCTGGCGGCTGCGTGGAGAGATGCTCCTGCATCACATAGGACGAGGAAAATTCAAGTTGAGGATCATAGATGGAAGGATTAGAACACTGCCTGGTGTTCTACACATCCCAGGTTTGGCCAAAAATTTGATTTATGTAAGAAAAATGGACAATGCAGGGGTAAAAACAATATTTGAAAAGGAAACCTGTAGGATGGTTCGAGGAGCAATGGTTTTGTTGAAGGGAGTTTGGTTTGGAACTCTGTATAAGCTGAAAGGAAGCCCTATTAGTGATGGGTGTAATAGTTCCATTGTTCCTGATATTGGAGTTGAAGAAGAAAGGACTCCTACATTCTCTGGAGAAAAGGTTATGCTGTGGCATCAAAGACTGGGGCATATCGGAGAGAAGAGTCTTTGACTACTACATGGTAAAGGTATGGTTGAAGGTATGCCTAAATTCTCTCTGGATTTTTATTTCTGTGAACATTGTCTATATGGGAAGCAAAATCAGGTAAGATCCCCCTCTGGTACAAAGAGGGCAGAAGGAATTTTACAGCTAGTTCACAGTGATGTTTTTGGACCTGGGTCGGTCCCATCATTGGGAAAATTTGTCTACTACGTCTCATTTATAGATGAATTATCAAGGAATACTTGGATATATTTACTTAGGAATAAATCTAAAGTCTTTGACAGGTTTAAAGAGTTTAAGGCTCTTGTTGAGAATCAAACAAAGAAAAGGATTAAGGTGTTAAGGACATATAATGGCGAAGAGTTCTGAGGGAATGAATTTGAAGAATTCTGTAAGAAGTGTGGTCTAGCAAGGTAGAAGACTACTCCATACAAACCTCAACAAAATGGAATTGCAGAAAGGATGAACAAGAATCTGATGGAAAAAGCAAGGTGCATGCTCAGTGGTGCCGGGTTAGGGAATGAATTTTGGGCATAGGAAGTGGGTACTCCATGTTACCTAGTCAACAGATCACCCTCATCAGCGTTGGATGACAAGACTCCACAAGAGGTATGGACTGCTAAGGAACATTCTCTCACACATATCAAGGTATTTGGCTGTGACGCATATGTTCATGTTCCAAAGGAAAACAGGAGTAAGCTAGATAAGAAGGCCGAAAAGTGTATCTTTATTGGATATAAAGATGGTCTCAGATATTATAAGCTTTGGAACCCAGAAACTAAGAAGGTATTATATAGCCGAGATGTGGTATTTAGAGAAATGAAGGATGATGTTAAACAATAAGTCCTACCAAGTAAGGAAATACCAAAGAAAATAGAGTTTGATTTAAAGGATGATGAGTCGGACTCTACAGAAGAACATGAATCAGAAGAAGAAGATCCTCATACTCCAGTATTGAAGAGATTGGTTTGAGAAAGAAGGCTACCAGAAAGGTATACTCCATCTGATTTCCATTCAAATTTTTCTTTATCTATTACTGATGATGATCCTAGATCTATCAGGGAGGTAGTGGATTCAGAGGATGCAAATGTCTAGAAAAGGGACATGGATGAAGAAATGACATCTTTGGATAAGAATGAGGCTTGGGATTTAGTGGAGTTGCCGACTGGAATAAATCATATTGGCAACAAATAGATATTTAAAAAGAAGTTGAATGCATAAGGAAAAGTGGAGAAATACAAATCTCGGTTAGTAGCAAAGGGTTATTCCTAGGTTGAGGAAATTGATTTTAGTGAGATTTTTTATCCTGTTGTCAAGTTAACCTCTATAATATTTTTGTTATCTGTTGTTGCTGCATTTGATTTTGAAATAGAACAAATGGATGTGAAGACAACATTCCTACATGGGGATCTGAAAGAAGAAATCTATATGAAGTAACCAAAAGGTTATGCTGTGAAGGGAAAGAAGGAGCCGGTATGTAAGTTGAAAAAGTCTTTGTATGGTTTAAGACAATCACCAAGGATGTGGTATCAAAATTTTGATACTTATATGTTGGAAATTGGCCTCACAAGAAGCAAAGAGGATCATTGTGTGTATTTTAAATTAATTGGTGATCATTTGATTTATTTGGTTTTGTATGTGGATGACATGTTGCTGATAGGAAACAACAAGGAGATTATCTAGGATGTGAAAACTCAGTTGTTCTCTAAATTTGACATGAAGGATCTCGGTGCTTCAAATTTCATTTTGGGCATCAAAATTAAAAGAGATCGAAAAAGGAGGAAACTCTGGTTAAATAAGAGAAAATATTTCGAGACAATATTGCATAGGTTTAATATGCAGGAATGTAAACCGGTCAAGGTTCCTATTCCTGTTGGTGTAAATTTATATGCGGATTAGTGTCCTAAGACACATGAAGAGGAGGAGGACATGTATCGTGTTCCATATGCGAGTGCAGTTGAAAGTTTTGTGTATGACATGGTCTATACTAGACTATACATTGCACATGCAGTGGGAGTTTTGAGCAGGTATATGTCAAAACCAGGGAAGGAGCATTGGATAGCAGTAAAAAGGGTTTTCAGGTATTTGCGTGGCACTGCTAGCTATGGATTGTGCTATGAAGGAAGACCGGGATTGGATAGAGTGGTGGATATATATGGCTTTGTGGATGAACACTGGGATGGAGATATAGATTGTAGGAGATCTACAAGTGGGTATGTGTTTAACCTGTTTGGAGGAGCAATAAGTTGGATGAGAAAAAAACAGGTTGTAGTGGCACTTTCAACTACAGAAGTTGAATACATGGTAGCCACTCATGAAAGTAAGGAAGCAATATGGTTACATAGATTTTGTTCAAGTATTGGGTTGGTACAACAGGCTGTAAGGATAGATTGTGACAGTCAGAGTGAAATTTTTATGGCGAAGAACCCAACTCATCATTCAAAGACAAAGCATATCGATATTCAATATCACTTTGTGAGAGACATGGTTGAAGAAAATAAAGTATTGCTGATGAAGGTGGACACTTTGAAGAATGTTGCAGATTCATTGACAAAATATATGAGCACTGAGAAGTTCACTTGGTGTAGAGGATCCATGGGCATTGTTGCCCTGGATTGTTGACGATGTAACCCTGTAACCCCTTGTATGCAAAGAAAGCAACAAGTGGGAGAATGTTGGATATGGGTTATATTATTTGCACGAGTAGTAGTTTATGAGCGTTGCGTCGGGAACTCAGGGGGCTTTGAGGGGGGTGAAATCCCCCCACGCGGGGGTTGGGGCACAACGCCCCTGAGAAAAAAAAATTTGCCTTGGGAAACGTGTCACATATTTAGGTGGTTTTTCGGCACATGGTTTCTTTGCTGATGGTTTTCTATTTCCAGTCAAGGAATTAGGGTTGTTGACTAATCTAGGTCATTGGGTTAGGGTTTTGGATGTCGTTGGCCTATATAATAATGTGAACAATTCTAATGTAAGAAGACTTAATAGAAGCTTTCGCTTTTAAAAGGATCTTCATCTAGAATTTTATTTAGAAGATAGAATTAGTATAAATAGGAGTAGAATGCATGAGCAAGTCTTATCTTTATAATTATCGTAATAGAGCTTTGCTTTGTTGAAGGTTTCTCCCTCAAAGTGGCAAATGAACTTGGTTTTCTATCAATAAAGGTATCATTGTTGGTGTTGTTATTCTCTATATTTTGTTGTTCCACTGGTATTTAATGCAATATTTCTATTTCTTTTTATTATAATACATCTTGTACCTTACAAGTGGTATTCGATCTATTTCCTCTGTGGAAATTGTGGGTGAATTTTTTTTTTTTCAGAGTAGAGACATGTACTGTCAGTGTCTTTAAAGCATAGAGATCTATTGTTAAAAAGGTAAAATTGCGGTTGGGGAAGACTACACGTATAAAATATAGACAGATTCATGGGGTTACTCGAAACAAATGTTTCACCTTGTTGGAAACCTCAGTAAGCCATGTTGGTACCTCTTCGAGTAGTACCACATCAAACAAAATTTCTACGCGACCATCACTTCCATGTACAACTAGGTATATCAAGAGTCCTCCAGGTCTCATAAAACCATCTCTAGATCAGTCGATCGACCGACTGACTACTATAGTGACACCGAGAACAACACTTGGGAATATACTCTCTAGTACCCAGGTAATCATGTAGTACAACTAAGGGTATGATTGAGCTTCCTTAGTTGGTTCATTGAGATATTGTGTTGAGTACTATCATTCAACCCTGGATGTATATCAAAGAGAAGAAAGATTGAGTTCTAGGTTGCACCTCATAGCCCGAGGGTGGTAGTGGTTAATGAGTGATCAATGAGTGTCATTTTGTATCTAAGGAACCATGTGACACTTTTCCATGTTTGGTCACTTTCCCTAGTTTTCTATGAATTGCTCAAAATAAGGGAAATTTATTCTCAATAAGTATATCAGCATCCAACAGTCAATGAAATGTGCCTACACTGTACTCAATGCAAGGATTCAACCACCATACAATAATGTATTTGACCCTGTGTTGAATTATTTTTCCCAACAAAGGGGATTCACTCTATTCAACCCCAAGAAAATATCTATTCCCTCAAAGGGTTTGCCCAAAATGGAGATACAACTTATTCCTCAGTAGGTCCGTCCTCCAAACAAAAGAAGGCAGTCACCAAGGGACAATACGACCTACCTACTATAGATAAATCCACTCATTTCGCAAAATAACATATCATTGAACCAAATCTCCTTCTTAACACCTAAAATATGGTGCTCAACGCAATATAAACACCCACTGTACTATCAAATTCATCCCACAGTGAGAAATGAAGCGCCCAACAATTAAAAATGTGCCCCCAACCTTCAAAAGAACTTGCTCCCTTGCTATATTGTCTTAGCCACCAAACATAGTAAGTCCCTAAGGAGTGAAACACCTAGCATAAGGAAAATAACACCAACAACTTAATAATAATGCAGTCCAATATCGAAATCTAAGTGATTATGACCCAATAACTAGCTAGGGTGTATCATTGCAACATCAGAACCAATGAACAAGGAAGGTTTTGTAAAACCCTAATCTCTTTCTCCAAGATCTCTCCAAAATTCTCTTTCTCAAGTGTAAAAATGCAATAATTAGAGAGACTCCTCATTTTTCTCTTTTATGCTCACTTGAGTCTTTTCCTGCTCCTTTATTATTTTATAAAATAAAATTCACTTTAGTGGGTTTCTCACTTTATAATTTTAAAGTGACTTTTTAATTAGCCTGGGACTCTTGTCCCCTCTTTTTCGAATTTAAATTTATAAAGTTCTCCTAGGCGACTTATGTTCCCTAGTTCAATTTTCCTCCTTAGCCCATGGGAACATAATTAAGCTAGCGGAATTTTCCCATTATTACTGCTAAGAGGATGGGGAAATTATAGTCCTCCCCACCCAAGATTGTTTGTCCACAAGGAATTTCAATCCGGGTTGTTGGAGCACCTATTCTCCTTCCCATGTAGTTTCCTCAATAAGAAAATGATGAAGTTCCTGATAATCATGATAAATATTCAGTAAATGATGAAGTTTCTGATAATCCTGAAGAGATATCGATAGGAAAATCCTTCCATTTAACAAGGTACTCTCTGACAATTATGTTCCTTAGCTTTCGCTCCATGATCTCCAAAATCTTCTTAGGAACCAGAATCAACTGCTCTTCTTCATCCAGTGGTGGTAACTTAGAAGAGGTAGTGATATGTTGTCCCAATGCCTTCTTGAGACATGAAACATGGAAGACATTATGTATTTTTCATCCATATGGAAACTCTATCTTGTATGCCACCTCTCCTATATGCCTCAAAATCCTATAGAGTTCGTAGAATATGGGTTTCAATTTTTCTGCAACCTTCAATTTTGTTGTTATTGTTGTCACCATTTCCTCTGCCTCTCTCCTCCCATCTCTTAGTAGATGACGTTAAAATCTTAGTTTGGAATTTTGAATCTAGATGTTAATATTCATCTCCATGTTTATTTTAGCATGGAAATTAGAATACAACATATAAGCACTAAATGACATATTTGGAAGGAGAGAAATCATGTTAGGGACCTAACCTCCCTAACCCCTCACATGGGTAAAATAATATATTTTTCATGTAACAAAGGTTTGATCCAGATTTAGGAGTGGAACGAACTGATTAACAGACTAAATACAATAAACACAGAGATATGAACAACAACACAGATATCTAGTGAACAATATCTTCTATTGAATAAATGAAATAGGTTGAAACTATACAACTGTAGAACTGAAACAACTTGCTCAAATGGTGGTAGCTATCTCTGAGAAGACATCTGGCTGCTACGCGCATCCTTCTGAGAAGAATGATCAAAATGAGGCTCCAAAGGCCCTTTTTACATTACTCATGAATGCCAAAACCCTAGACATCCAAAAACCTAACCCTAGGAGATGAAACGCCAAACGTTATGTGGACCCCGATGGGTAAGTTGGTACCTCAACTTCCCGAGGTCGTAAATTTTGCATATGACCTTCGTTTTAGGCACGTGATAGCCCGTTGGAAAGGTCTTGTCAAGAAATTCACATTATGTTGTCAAAATCTGACTTCGTCTATAGTTTGACTATGGCAAGCTAAAAAAACATTGTTTAGGGCCCTAAAACTACCTTGGAAGTACAAAAAGATGTCTCGACATGAAAACTTCCAAAATAATCCAATTGAATTAGGTGGGTGGCCACCAGTCACCACCTGGAATATGTGTAGGGCTTTAGACAACCCCATAAGTGTAGAAACCACAATTACAAAGAAGTACATAAGAATGTGTTGAACTAAATTTTTTTCAAGAGGATCCAGTTGGAATAGGTGGGTGGCCACCAATATCCACCTAGATTAGTCTTCCCCCCTTGGGAAGCAATTTTCTTCATTGCATTGAGTTCCCCTATCAGGTGAGAAAACTTCTGCATAATGTTTCCCCGGGTGAGATGCTTTCCTTGGTGTAGGAGCTTCCCTACCTTGACAACCCGATCCCGATTTTGATTAACTCAACAGTCACACTCTGTCGATCATCTGGTTGACTGTTATAGTTTTTGGGTAGTATTTCTAGTGGGCTTGATTATTGGTTTGTCCATGTGGATAAGGATAATTACAGAGTTGATGGAATAACGTTGACAATGGTTTTTATTATTGGTATTTAGTCGCTACATTATGTATTATAACTGTCAAATCGATAACTCAACATGGTTAATTGGTTGATTCAAGAAATGAAATGGGCACACAGTCGCTGCCTCTTGTGTTGTAACACTTGGATTGTTAACTCAACATTGTTTTGTGGTTTGATTGGGAGTATGCCTCTTTTCATTATGCATTGGGTTGTGTGTTTCCTACAACATGGTATAAGTTGAAATGATGGTTGATGTTACTATGTGTTTTAATTGTCAATCGAGATTATTGCAATTTAAAATAATGATAGTTGTGATTTGGTTGTTTGATATGTATGTTTTATGGATATTGTGCATCGTATCAGGGATGGCCACGGGTTTTATAACAATATGGTTTCATTACAAGTTAATTTTTAAATTGATTAGAGGAATGGAATCAGACATGATTTTAAAATAACTTGTGTCTATGTTTGATTTGAGGAAGAATTTCATGGGAAATGGTTGATGCTTTGATGCTAAACAGAGTGAAAACAAATGATTGTGTGTTCATTTGAAATTTGTTTTAAATATAATGGGAAAAATGAGAGGAAACATAATTCTTATACTGGTTGTTATGGAAGGCATGTTATTTTGAGTATGGTGACACTGTGTTAAAGATTGAAATGTGGACAGTGAGCAAGTTAACACACAATAATGGTTAAACTATACACAATGATTTTTTGGTTGATCACAATAATTATTTGGTTAGTGTTGGATCATTTGCATTAAATACATAATTGTTTTATGGATTACTTAATGGATTTTTTGAACAATATCTGCTCTTTCCCCTACAACTATTTCACTTTTTCACTAATTACAATCCCCTCTCCTTCCCATATCCATTATCCACTCCATGTTCCTAAAATTTAATGACAGTTAAGAAGAACTCTGTATTGTATCAGTTTAAGATCGCAAGGATGGATTACAATGATATGTTCTTTGGTTTATGTTATAGTTGATTGTTTGTTGTCTATAAGCAATAACCATGATATTTCCCCCCTCATTTTAACATTTTTCGCTCAATACAACTCCTCGCCTATCCTAGGACCTTTGTTCACCCCCTTCTCATTGATAATAATTAGACAATTTGTATGGATTGGATTGCATGAGTATGATATGTTGTTGAGACAAAATTTATTTCATGTTTTAAAAGGAGTTTTCATGTATGGTTGCTAAAGAGACTATTTGCTAATCAATTATGCATATAGGAATGATATTTTTTAGCTGAGGTAGGCATGAGAGAGGTAACCGAGGAAGAGGTAATTGGAACAGAGGCCCTAGAAGGCCAAGATTCTCCATACACTTTGATGTTGACTCGCAAGAGTTAGGCCAACTATTTCAGGCTAGGTTTTTTAATTGGATTGGGCAAGGAGGGGTCCAACCTAGACCTGAAAGGCCTCCCTTCCAAGCCCCATAGGTCCTTGGTATCCCTGTGCCCCCTCATGTCTCATTGTAACCTGAATTTCCCGAAAATGATGTATGGCAAGAGATTGTCCACCCGATGGTCTCCCAACATCGTGGCTGGCCCAATTTGTCTTTACCTGCTCCCCCACCTATCAATAAAATTGTCCTAGATGCCCCTATCCACTCACCAGTTCAGTCTTCCCATGTGAGTAAAAGGTTTAAAACTGAGGCCCACCATGCCCCTGACAAAGGAAAATCCACTCCTACCCCTTCCTCATGCTCCAATGGCTCTGATAAATCCGTGTCCTTCCGCATGAATTTGAGGGATGATTTCTCTTATGTGATTAGTGATATTAGGCCTAAAGGCTCAACACAGACTAAGGCAAAATTAGAGAGATCAAATGGTGAAAACAACAACAAGGGAAGTATTGCATCTCAGAGTGGAAAATATGGATTTTAAGTTTTTTTTTTAATTATAAATTGATGATAACAATTGACTTCTTGAATTTTGGACAACACATTATTTTTTGAGATATATGAATAATATATTTTGGAAATAATTTCAATTATTATTGAGATAAATTGTCAAATATGAATGTGATGATGGGAGTCACAAGGAGGGATGTTTTGTTTAATTAACTAGTTGTGTTATGATTGTTAAAAGCTAAAGGGAGTCACAAGGGGTCCCACCTACTAGTTATTATTTATTTACAAAAATCCCTTATTATGATTATTACTTTTCCCCCTTAACTAAAAAAGTTAGTTTAGTTTTTGTTAACTTAACTAATAAAGTATTTCAACTACTTGATCCAATTCCAATTTGCTTAAAGGAAAAAGAAAAGGGAGGAACAAGAGGAGAATAGATGGAGAAGCACACTAAGGTTTGCTCTTTGAGTTTTTGTTGAGGTAATTATGTTTTCATTCATTCCTTAATTCATTAGAAGCCTAATTATTTTTTATGATAGTAGGGTCCTATTGTAGACAACAAGATTTAGGGTTGAATTACATCATCTAGACACTTGTTTTTTAGAGGTGTTGATCTATCTTTGATAGTCTGTGTAGACTTGTCTGTTTGTGAATTAGTTTTCATGACTGACAAAGGCTATTGTGCAGAGTCTAGTGGGAAAAAATCTATGGTAAGATTCTCCAGTTTTTCAAGTTCAATTTTTTATTTTCTGTCAGAAGTCCTTTTGTATGTTTCATCAGGGACATCTAAGTTTGACTTTGGTCCAAAACTTCCTCAGGAAATTTTGTAAAGAGAACGATTCTTTGATTAATTGTAATGAAATAAGGGATTTCTTTATGTCTCATATGTGTTTATTTTTGACTTAGTGTTTTTACTTATGTCTCTATATTTATTTCAACATTGGATATGTTCAGAAAATTACATAAAAAATGATTTTTTCAGCAAGCTTTTATTTAAAAAAAAAACAACCTAAACACTTGTAAACAATACTTGTAAATTAGGATATCAGTTTTGATGGCTATAAATATAGGGTGATATTCCTGTCTATCTTTCTTTAGCCAAGCATGATCTGAAAATGTTTGAGTAAGATCATTTCATATCTTTTCCTCAACATTTATTTGGCAACCATACTGGGGAGATCTTCGATATCTCTCTGGTTAATTTTTATGCTTGATTAGCATCAAATACATCTTTTTTTTTTTTTTATTGATTCTTTGACTGTTTTATTTCTTAATGACTGTGCCTGTTGCAAGGCAAGCCAATATTGAGCTCGGTCTTCAAGACCAGACCATCATTGCCTTGAATTTGTTCAACACCATTTTAGACACTGCCAATACTCGTGCTGAGCTTAATCATTCTTGGGCAGCAATTGAATGAGATATTAGTGCCCAAGAACGTTTGGAAGTTAGACGTAGATAGCCTAGAAATCAACAGTAACCTTTTTGTTCCTTGAGTTTTGGCCTTACTTTCATGTCCTTAGGCTCTCGTGTTTCTAGAAGAAGAAGAGGCTTATCATCTGAAATTAATCCTATTGCTGAAATAGGAAGAAGGAATGTGTTAAGCCCTAATATTGGATCATTATCCCTTAACTGGGGCATATTACATTAGTAATGTTATTTTATTTATGTCGGCTTTATTCCATTAGTTGTAATTATTGTAAATTCTAACCTTGTACAGTATCTACTGCAAACTGACATTCAGAAAAGAACAGAAAAGATACAATGGCAAAAACATTACATAGAGATTTTTCACCTGGAAACCCAAACTGGGAAAACCAGCATATATTATATTCATACATTGTGTTACATTGTTTACAATACAATATACATATAGGAGCCAGCGGCATCCAAAACCCTAACCCAATGACCTGG